>JASVEL010014093.1:0-24539 GCA_032618575.1 Nicotiana noctiflora
ACTCCCCTGCACTTTCTGCGCAGATCCACAGGTGCCCGAGAGCAGTTGAGACATTGTAGCTGCTGATCCTTGTCTACTTTTGCGGAGATTACGAGGTAGCTGCCAGCGTCCGCAGAGCTTGTTTTCTCCTTCTTTATCATCTTGTTGATTTCCTAATTGCCTAGACTTGGTTGTAGTAGGATGCTATTCTGTAGAGGCTCAGTCTCGTGACACCACGATATGTTTGGGACCGTATTTTGTATGTTTTACATTTCGTTCATCACCTGATATGATCATTTACTGTTTAAGTTTAATTTGATTAGTAACTGGCTGGTTTAAGGGATAATATGGTCGGGCTTGCCTAGCATTGTGTTGGGCTCCATCACGACTAGGGTTTGGGTTGTGACAAGTTGGTATCAGAGCCTAGGTTAACAGGTCTCGCGAGTCATGAGCCGGTTGGTAGAGTCTCGTGGATCGGTGCGGGGACGCCTGTACTTATCCTCGGGAGGCTGCAAACCTTTTAGGAAAAGTTTCAATTCTTGGAATTCTTGTCGTGCGATTACTTTTGGCTTGATCTGAACTTTGACATTCTATTCTCTCGCAGATGGCGAGAACCCGATCATCCGGACGTGGAGGACGACCACCACTACCACTTGCTAGAGGTCGTGGACGCGGTCGTGGTCGTGGCGGAGTTAGGGCGGCTGAGGCAGTGCCAGCTGACCCACAGCCCCCAGTTGCAGAGGTGCCAGCAGCACCAGATCAGGCACCAGCTGTGCCCATTGTTATTCCGGATCTACAGGAGACCCTGGCTCAGATACTAAGAGTCTGCACCGGCCTAGCATAGGCGGTTTCAGTTACTACTGTAGCAGCTGCATCGGCTATCGGAGGTGGTCATCAGACCCCCGCAGTACGCACTCCAAAGCCAGCAGTGCAGGGCTTACAAACACCAGAGGCTCCTCCAGTTCAGCCTGTGGTACCGGTTCAGCCAGCAGATCAGATTCAGGGGGACAGGGTCCCAGCTATGACAAACGATGAGCAGCGTCGTCTCGAGAGGTTCACCAGGTTATCTCCTCCAGTGTTCACTGGTGCTCCGGGCGAGGACGCCCAAGGTTTTCCTGGATAAGTGCCGTCGGATGCTTCGTACGGCAGGGATATTGGAGTCCAGTGGGGTGTCTTTCACTACCTTTCAGTTTCAGGGACCAGCCTTCGCTTGGTGGGAGGCTTATGAGCACCGCAGGCCAGCTGGGACAGCACCACTATCATGGCCGGAGTTCTCCACTATGTTCTTGGAGAAATGGGTGCCTCGATCTTAGAGAGAGGAGATGCGTAGGCAGTTTGAGGGTCTCTGTCAGGGGGACATGTCAGTGTCAGAGTATGAGATCAGGTTTACAGAGTTGTCCGGATATGCACCGTGGTTGGTTCATTCCGACAGAGAGAGGATTGGGCGCTTCGTGGACGGCCTCATTTATCCCATTCGTATTCTGATGACTCGGGAGAGGGTTTTGAGTCGTACATTTGAGGATGCTGTGGATATTGCTCGCGACACAGAGACAGATCGTCGCAGAGAGCGGGATAAGAGGGAGGCTAAGAGGCCTCGAGGAGCAGCTAGTTCCAGTGGCACTCAGACCAGAGGCCAGAGTCAGCAGAGCCGAGGTCGCTCTTTTAGGTCTTCGCAGTCGGGTCGCTCAGATTGTCGCAGATGGTCTCCTAGACAGGATTATCAGGATTCGCACCAGAGCCAGCCATCCCTCGGTGCCATGCCAGCTCAGAGTTCTTCACAGACCCCATCCGCTCAGGGTTCATCTTGGCCTAGTTCATCAGCTGGCCACTCCAGCGCCAGAGGTCCTTATCAGTCTTAGTACCCAGCACCGGGGAGTTGCTACGAGTGTGGAGAGTTTGGGCACCACCGTAGGGAGTGTCCCCCTCTTGTTTCCAGATCTTATCAGCAGAGGGGGCAGCCCTCGTCATCTGGTCCTTCTACTTCAGCACCCGCCCCGCCGGCTAGGGGTGAGGGTCAGACAGCTAGGGGTCGCTCTCGAGGGGGAGGCCGATCAGGCGGACAGGCTAGATGCTATGCTTTTCAGGGCCGATCTGAGGCTGTTACTTCTGATGCTGTCATTACAGGTATTATTTCAATCTGCCACGGAGATGCCTCGGTATTGTTTGATCCCGGTTCTACTTATTCTTATGTGTCTACATATTTTGCTCCTCATTTGGGCACGACCCGAGGGAGCCTTGAGCTGCCAGTACATGTATCTACCCCGGTAGGGGATACTATTGTTGTGGACCACGTATACTGGTCCTGTTTGGTCACTATTGGAGGTCCGGAGACCCGAGTAGACCTGTTGCTTCTCAGCATGATTGATTTTGATGTTATATTGGGCATGGACTGGCTATCTCCATGTCATGCTATTCTGGACTGTCATGCTAAGACGATCACTTTGGCTATGCCGGGCATTCAGAGGATCGAGTGGCGAGGCACGACTGAGTATGTACCTAGCAGGGTAATATCTTTCCTCGAGGCCCAACGAATGGTTGGGAAAGGATGTCTCTCTTATTTAGCATTTGTGCGGGAGGTCGAGGCCCAGACTCCCAGTATTGATTCCGTTCCCATTGTGCGAGACTTTCCTGATGTGTTTCCCTCAGACCTGCCGGGCATGCCGCCGGACAGGGATATTGATTTTGGTATCGATTTGGTGCCAGGCACTCAGCCTATTTCCATTCCTCCGTATCGGATGGCACCAGCTGAGTTGAAGGAATTGAAGGAGCAGCTCCGGGAACTCCTAGATAAGGGGTTCATTCGGCCGAGTGTGTCGCCGTGGGGTGCACCGGTCCTGTTTGTTAAGAAGAAGGACGGATCTATGAGGATGTGTATTGACTATAGGCGCTAAACAAAGTAACAGTGAAGAATAAGTATCCTCTTCCTCGTATCGATGATTTATTTGATCAGCTCCAGGGAGCTAGGGTGTTCTCGAAGATTGATCTTCGTTCAGGCTATCATCAGCTGAAGATCAGGGACTCGGATATTATGAAGACTGCATTCAGGACCCGATATGGTCATTATGAGTTCCTTGTGATGTCGTTTGGGTCGACCAACGCCCCAGCAGCATTTATGCATCTGATGAACAGTGTGTTCAGACCTTATTTGGATTCATTTGTGATTGTGTTCATTGATGACATTCTAGTCTACTCCCGTAGTCAGGAGGAGCATGCTCAGCATTTGAGTATTGTGTTGCAGAGATTGAGGGAGGAGAAGCTATATGCTAAGTTCTCCAAATGTGAGTTCTGGCTTGAGTCCGTGGCATTCTTAGGGCACGTGGTGTCCTGTGATGGTATTCGGGTAGATCCGAGGAAGGTCGAGGCAGTGCAGAGTTGGCCCAGACCGACCTCAGTTACTGAGATCCGTAGCTTTCTGGGATTGGCAGGGTATTATCGCCGATTCGTTCAGGGATTCTCTTCTATTGCTTCACCCTTGACTAGATTGACTCGGAAGGGTGTTCCTTTCTTATGGTCCGAGGAGTGCGAGGAGAGCTTTCAGAAGCTCAAGACAGCACTGACCACAGCACCAGTCTTGATTCTACCGACAGCTTCAGATTCTTATATTGTATATTGTGATGCCTCGGGAGTTGGCATTGGTTGTGTGTTGATGCAGGAGGGTAGGGTCATTGCTTATGCTTCTCGTCAGTTGAAGCCCCACGAGAAGAACTACCCTGTTCATGATTTGGAGCTAGCAGCCATAGTTCATGCTTTGAAGATTTGGAGGCATTACCCGTATGGTGTCTCCTGCGAGGTGTACACGGATCATCGCAGCCTTCAGCACTTATTCAGACAGAAGGACCTTAATTTGAGACAGCGGAGGTGGTTGGAGTTGCTTAAGGATTATGACATCACTATTTTGTATCATCCGGGAAAGGCCAATGTGGTGGCCGATGCCTTGAGTCGGAAGGCGGTTAGCATGGGCAGCCTAGCTTTCATCCCAATTGGGGAGAGGCTATTTGCTTGTGATGTTCAGGCTCTAGCCAATCGGCTAGTGAGATCAGATATTTCGGAGCCGAGTCAGGTGTTGGCTTGTGTTGTTTCTCGGTCTTCCTTATATGATCGCATCAGGGAGCGACAATATGATGACCCACATTTACTTGTCCTTAAGGACAGAGTGCAGCATAATTATGTTAGAGATGTGAGTATCGACAGTGATGGTGTTCTGAGGATGCAGGGCCGTATATGCGTGCCCAATGTTGATGGGTTGCTGGAATTGATACTTGAGGAGGCACACAGTTCGTGGTACTCTATTCACCCAGGTGCCGCAAAGATGTACCAAGACTTGAGACAGCACTATTGGTGGAGGAGAATGAAGATGGATATTGTTAGGCATGTAGCTAAGTGCCTCAATTGCCAGCAGGTCAAATATGAGCATCAGAGACCGGGCGGTGTTCTTCAGCGTATGGTTATTCCCGAGTGGAAATGGGAGAGGATCACCATGGATTTTGTTACTCGGCTTCCTCGGACAGCGAGGAAGTTTGATTCTGTATGGGTGATTGTTGATCGGCTGACTAAGTCCGCACATTTCATCCCGGTTAGTACTACTTACTCATCGGAGCGGTTGGCATCGATCTTTATTCGGGAGATTGTCAGGTTGCATGGGGTCCCAGTGTCTATTATATCTGACAGAGGCACTCAGTTCACTTCTCAGTTTTGGAGAGCATTTCAGCGAGAGATGGGTACGTGGGTTGAGTTGAGCACCGTATTTCACCCCCAGACAGACGGACAGTCTGAGCGTACTATTCAGATCCTGGAGGATATGTTGCGGGCATGTGTGATTGACTTTGGTGGTTCATGGGATGAGTTTTTGCCACTTGTTGAGTTTGCCTACAACAACAGCTACCAGTCGAGTATTCAGATGGCCCCGTACGAGGCATTGTATGGCAGACGGTGTAGATCTCCCGTCGGATGGTTTGAGCCTGGTGAGGATAGATTGATAGGGACTGAGTTAGTTCAGGATGCTCTGGATAGAGCAAAGTTGATCCAGGAGAGGCTTCGCATAGCACAGTCTCGCCAGAAGAGTTATGCAGACCGTAGGGTTCGAGAGTTGTCTTTCATGGTTGGTGATAGAGTATTCCTGAAGGTTTCACCCATGAAGGGTGTCATGAGGTTCGGGAGGAAAGGGCAGTTGAGTCCCAGGTACATTGGTCCTTTTGAGATACTCAGGAGAGTTGGAGAGGTGGCATATGAGTTAGCCTTGCCACCCCAGCTTATCCAGCGTTCATCCAGTATTCCATGTGTCTATGCTCCGGAAGTACATCGGAGATCCGTCCCATGTATTAGACTTCAGTACCATTCAGCTTGATGGTGATCTATCCTATGATGTGGAGCCTATTGCTATTTTGGGTCGCCAAGTAAGAAAGTTGAGGTCGAAGGAGATTGCATCAGTTAAGGTTCAGTGGAGAGGTCGACCCGTAGAGGAGGCTACTTGGGAGGTCGAGCGAGAGATGCGGAGCAGATATCCTCACTTGTTTGAGACTTCAGGTATGTTTCTTGACCCGCTCGAGGACGAGCGTTTGCTTAAGAGGGGGAGAATGTGATGACCCGGCCCGTCGTCACGAGAATTACCACCCCGTTATGTTGTAATTACATAATTCATGCTTTTATATCAGTGTTAGAGTCTATCGGGGAAGTTAGGAGTGAATTGAAATGAAAATGAGGCATATAGCCTTTTTGAAGGAAACTTGAATAAGAAAAGTCAACCCGGAGTTGACTATTTAGTTAGAGAGATCGGAATCGAATTCTGATGATTCGGTTAGTTCCGAGAGGTGGACTGTGACTTAGGAGAACAATCGGAATTGAATTCGGAGGTCCGGTGTAGTTTTAGGCTTGAATTGGCGAAGGTTGAATTTTGGTGAAATCCGAACGGTAGGTGAGATTTTGATCCGAGGGTCGGAATGGAATTCCGATAGTTGTAGTAGCTCCGTTAGGTGATTTTGGATGTGCCTGCAAAATTTCAGGTCATTCGGACGTCGTTTGGTCGGGTTTTTGATTGAATGCGTAATTCGGAAAGTTTTAAGGAATTTAGGCTTGAATCCGTGTGTAGTTGGTGATTTTGATGTTTAGGATAGTGTTTTTATGATTGGAACAAGTTCGAATAAGGTATTAAGATGTGTTAGTGTGTTTGGATGAGGTCCCGGGGGCCTCAGGGTGTTTTCGGATGGTTAATCGGGAGAAAAACATGGAAATTGCAGGTTTGAAGAGTTCTGGTTCTGTGGTTTTCGCTCCTGCGGAATTGGGGGCGCAGGAGCGAGCCCGCAGGAGCGGAAAACGAGCGCAGAAGCGCTGGGGTTCGCTGAGGCGGATCCTGGTCCGCATGGGCGGCACCGCAGGTGTGGAAGGAAAGACCGCAGAAGCGGCCTGGGCTCGTTAGGGTAGAATCCGCAGAAGCGGAAGACTTGTCGCCTAAGCGAGTCCGCAGGAGCGGACTCTGATGCGCAGAAGCGTTAACGCTCGCAGGAGCGGAAGGGGGTTTCGCAGGAGCGGTCTCGCAGGAGCGAGACCTGGGCCGCAGAAGCGAAGCTGGGGCGGCTAGGAGTGTTTTCGCAGAAGCTACCATTTGGTCGCAGAGGCGGCCTCGCAGAGGCGGATTTTGGTCCGCAGAAGCGGAAATCGCGCATGTGTTAAAAATAACATAAGGGTTAAAATTTCATAAGTTGCAAAACATTTGGGGCTCGGTTCTTGAAGGCGAATTGGGCGATTTGGGCGAGTTATTGCCGGGAGAACATCGGGTTATCGTTGGAGGTAAGTTTTGTGGCTTAATTACATCATTTTAACATGAAATCCTTGGTTAAATCCCTGTAAATGGAAGATTAAAGGTGGGTTTGAGCCCTATGCCTAAATTAAAGAAAAACATTGATTTGAGTGGGCAAATGGAGTCCGATTTTGGTAAATTTGATATGCCTAGACTCGTATTGAGACGAGGGTTCTGAATATGTAACTGTTATAATTTTTCGAAAAGCGCACCAAAAGTCGGGTTTTGACAACTTGTGGGTTTTGATATAATTTGGGTTATTTCGAATGAATTGCGTGAAATTAGCATATATTGATGCATTCTCTATGATTTTGAGCAGATTTGGCATCCGAGGAGATTGATTTGCGAGGCAAGCGCAAGGCGGATTGAAGCTTCTACCGGTTCGAGGTGAGTGGTAGTAGTAAACAATGTACTGAGGGTTTGAAACCCCGTACTAGCACTTCACAGTGCTATATTGAGATGAGACACGCGTTCTATGACGGACGTGGTGACATTGTGATTGGGGGTTCCGACTTAGTCCTTCCCGGCTAATAGAATACTGTGTTGTATGACTGTTACTGAGATTATAACTGTACAATTGGGCTAATATCCATGTTTGGGGCCTTGTGCCAATCTGTAGAGCATTAGGGAACCTATAGAGCTAGGTGACCCTTATATCATGTTGGAAACATACACTCAGTCGTAGCTCTAGCTGTATAGCATAATATGAGCCCGTACTAGATGTGTACATTGAGAGAGATTATCTAGGGTGGAATTCCCTGTTCTAGGCTGAGCAGACCTGAAAGGCCAAGTCTATACCGATTGAGATGAGATAGGGTCAAGGACCCACTATGAGATGTTATATTGGGCCTGAAAGGCCAAGTCTATATTGACTGAGACAGGGTCTAGGACCCACTGTGATATATTATATTGGGCCTGAGAGGCCATCGGGCTGCACGCCGCAGCAGTATATATATTGGATCGGACTGCACGCCGCAGTAATATACATGTAATATACATGTGGGACGGACTGCACGCCGCAGTATTATTGCGCTTGGGCTGTAGGAGCCCCTTCGGAGTCTGAGTTTGCACACATTCTCAGTGAGCGCTGGTGTATATTATGGGATCGGGCTGCACGCCGCAGCAGTATAGTTATATATGTATATATATATTGGATCGGACTGCAAGTCGCAGTAATACATGTGTGGATCGGGCTGCACGCCGTAGCATCATAGCGCTTGGGCCTAGGGAGCCCCTCCGAAGTCTGTATACACCCCCAGTGAGCGCCGTCGACGTTAAATGGAGCGGGCTGCGCGCCGCAACGGTATATGTATTGGAGCGGGCTGCACGCCGCAGCATTATACTTAATCATATCCTACTATCTACTTAAATACTTATACATTATAGACATAAGTATGTGTCTTTATATGTTGAGATGGCCGTACACCGTAGGGGTACGAGTGAGGGTTGGTTCAGTGTAGAATCTTGTAGAGATAAACGTAGATTGGAGGTTAGAGTACTACTATAGTGATGACGTACCTGCGAGGGTTGCCTTAGAACTGCTAAGTGATAGCACAGGAGTTCTTACCTTCAGTTATTATTTATTATTGTTACTCACTGAGTTGAAATATACTCACCCTACTCCCCTGCACTTTTTGTGCAGATCCACAGGTGCCCGAGAGCAGTTGAGATATTGTAGCTACTGATCCTTGTCTACTTTTGCGGAGATTACGAGGTAGCTGCCAGCGTCCGCAGAGCTTGTTTTCTCCTTCTTTATCATCTTGTTGATTTCCTAATTGCCTAGACTTGGTTGTAGTAGGATGCTATTATGTAGAGGCTCAGTCTCGTGACACCACGATATGGTTGGGACCGTATTTTGTATGTTTTACATTTCGTTCATCACCTGATATGATCATTTACTATTTAAGTTTAATTTGATTAGTAACTGGCTGGTTTAAGGGATAATATGGTCGGGCTTGCCTAGCATTGTGTTGGGCGCCATCACGACTAGGGTTTGGGTCGTGACAGATATAATAAAAAGGGAAGGAATTTTTCCACTTAAAGGACAGTCGAAATGAGATTTATTTATTTAATTTTCAGAGTCTCCACTTGGGAAAATAATGGTATCCCAAGTCACCGGTTTAATCCCGAACCGAGGAAATATGACTCTGTTACAGTCTGCGAATCAGAAATCCGGATAAGGAATTCTATTAACCCGGGAGAAGGTGTTAGGCACTCCCGAATTCCGTAGTTCTAGTACGGTCACTCAACTGTTGTATTTGTTTTTATCTGATTTCTTTATAGATTTCAATTATGTGCTTTAATGTTCCGCTTTTCAATTTTAAAAGAATTGCAACGTCGTGAAAATGCATTTAGGGCCACACCGTACCAATACACCTATGGATTTTAGTATATTTCGACTTCGTTGAAATTTAGATTGGGTCACACAAAAATGCACCCGTAGTTGAGAATGTATGTTATTACAAATCGTGCCTAAAGTATCTACTTCTTTGTTAATTTTGAGAAAGATCGTGAAATTCACTAAACGGTCCTTCCAATTTCTAAGTATTTTATTAAGCAATTATTGAGGGCCCCACCGTTGTGTGTTTGATGCGACGGGTCTCCTTTCATTCATTTTAAGGCCACCTTAAAAGCAACTACAATTCTCTACTAGGTTTTCCCCTAATTATAAAAATAACGAGTCATTGTTAATTAACTATATTTTTTATCTACTAAATTAGAGCCCGTGAATTACTTATTCAAATAGCCTGGGCCTTGAACATAAAGTTCAAGTGGGCGCTGACAGGCCAGCCACAAACTGGGTCAAAGCCCCAATGAGCATAGGACTGAGACAGCAATCTGGGCCAATCCTTGGCTTAGGCCCAAACAATTTTTCAGAACCCAATGATAAAATCCAACCATGTTTTAATCAAAATAACACAAGCTAATAATTACCAAGGTAGTCCATATTACTCACACAAAATTTTCACATGATAAGGTATTAAACATTCATGATCTTATTTTGGAAATAAATTCGAACGAACTCTTGACTTATACAATTTAATGTTATTAAAGTGTTGATCCTTTTAATTGTCAATTAATGCCATGTACACTTGCACTTTCGAATCGCTGATTTTTCATCCATGTATCTACGCAGACTTTCTAATACTTGGCAATATGATTAATGAAGACCAATATCTGACTCATCTCGAATTTAACGGTTTGTATCAACACTGCCTAATTCATTATGACACAATTACCTCAATTCATTAAACTCAGACAAGCCTCAAACATTTCCTTGTTTCAACTAGTATACTAGTTTGAGTGTGGATTAAACCTAAATTAAAATTAAGGGGAAGTATTTCAGCTTCAAACAGTCAGACATTTCATCAAAAATTCTAACTAATTTCAACCAAAACACAAGCCTAACTTATACGAATAGTTACAGTCCAGTGTCTATAGTCCCATTATAAGTTGATATAATTAACAAATAACACACAGTTTAATCACTTTTACATAAAATAAAATAAAAACATAAACGAAAGGCTTCAACAGAGTAGCTCAAACAACATTCACTTCATTTGCATAAGCCTGAGATCTACAAAAAATGTGTACCTGGAATTTGAACAGATCTATTAGATCTAGCAGACACAGTACCACAATATGATTCAGCAACAACACTTTCAGCAGTAAATCACAATCCAGTAAACACGAAACAAGTTCGAAATCCAATAATATGTGAAACTCGGTAGAAAACCAGCTCAAAACCATGCATTTGAACTCCAAAACCACGCAAATTCACATCAGATAATATCTGATCCACAAATCCCAAATATGAATCTTAACAACTAAAATTCAGTTGAAAAACCTAGTGAAATAAGGTTGAACACTTAGATTCTGCTGATTTTGAATTGTTATTGGATGTTTTGGAAATTATTTGGATCGAAAGAAAGAAATGGAGGTCTGAAAACTTCAGTTTTGGATCTGAACACTGATCCGACCTATTGATTCTATTTTATCAATGTAACAGTAAACTTTTTGTAGTTTTTGAGATTTTCTATCTGTTGTTTTTGATTTCTATGAAGATGCTTCAGATCTGAGAGAGGAAATTGAAGCCTGGGAGACCAATTCCAGATCTGGAGCTGGGTACATATTTTGGTGATTTTTTAGTGTTCAAAAAGCTTTAGGACTTTAAAGTATTTAGGATTTTTAAAAAATCAGATTCAAAATCTAGAGAAAAGTCCCTTATTAAACAGATTTTCTATCTATTTATAGAGTTAAGAGTTGGAGGGAAGTTTGAATCAGATTTTATCTAACAATCCTTTATTTTTAACTTGATTAACAGATTGCTACACTTATTTATTTAAAGTTTACACTAGAACCCATTCTAGAAGGTTCTAGCTAAGTCTACTACATTCTTATCCCTTTCTAATTCCAATTCTGCCCTCACTTGCATTTTTTATTTACTGAAATACCTTTTATGATGTCCAAACCACCCTTAATCCTCTATATTTATTACGATTATACCAATTTCCTTCCTAATTATACCCCTACTACTCAAGCCTTGTTACCTTATGCCATTTTTCCTACCCAGAATACCTCTGAAGCCTTTTACAATTACCATTAACCATTTTATACCCCAAATGCCCCTTAAGACTTAGCTGAATTTACCCAATTAACCCACAACCCTATTAAATTCCAGCTTTTCAATTATAAGAAATAATATGTATTTAATAAAATTAAACAGCTATAACCAATTCCCAAAATATCGACCAAAGCAACAAAGAATCGATTAGAATCAATCTCAACTCATTCCTAAATCAAATTCATACGAATAAACCTAAGTCAAAACTAATTAAGCCTAAATGGATATCAACTAACCGTCAGTAAACAAAACTAAATCAAGACGGAATTAATATCAAACTTTAAGTCTAAAGTATCAGCAATTAAGAAACAAATCTAATGGAACTAACTAACAAACTATAACAGAATTCAACAGAGAAAAAATCACAAAGAAAAATAAGAAAGAATATCATATTAATTTCAGAATATCAGTTACTAAATCGGTAAACTTTACTAAGCAACCATAACCATAAAAATCATTTAGAAACATATAAAAACATGATAAAATCAAAAGGAAAAAAACATGCATATAGAAATATAAAAAAAGAAACAACTGGATCGAAATAAAATAAAGAGAAGAAAGAAACTTAGCTTTTTCGTTGTCTTTTCTCCTCTTTTTTTTTTAAAAAAACGATTCTGGTTATCCGAGAGGCCTTGTGTCACGACCCCAAAACCCGGTCGTGATGACGCCCAGCACATTGCTAGGCCAGCCCGACCAATCAACTATAACACCGAGCTGTCAGCTCACACTTTATCCTTTTTAAGCATAAACAATAGCTTTATAATGAAATAACATCCAACACATCAGGATTAGACATCCCAAAACCAGTATAAACCTCCCACCGAATCAGGAGTCATAAGTCATGAGCCTCTACCAAAAACTAAAGTTGTGATAGTGTATACAACCGTGTGCAAGTGTAGAATAGACTAAGAAAGCAAAGATAGACTGGAGAGTCAGGTCCTGCGGACGCTGGTAGCTACCTCGACTGTCCAAGTAAAGCTCTCCGAGAAGATGTAAGCTCAGCTCTGCTGTGATGTATCTGGATCTGCACACAAGGTGCACGGAGTAGTGTGAGCACTTCCAACTCAGTGGTAATAAGCAACGGTATGACAGCGAAGGTAAGAAAACCCAATACAATACTAAGCAAGGCTATACAACAATATCCTGTATTAGTTATCAACATGAACCATATCAGAAACTAGCAATATCAGCTATCAGAGTAACAAGTAAAGATAAATGCAATACAACTCATGAATATGACTGCTACAGTGCGTATCCCGATCCATTTGGGTACCCATGCTCACTGTAGGGGTTCAGACTCTGGAGGGGCTCCTACAGCCCAAGCACAATATCATGATATGCTGCGGCTCGCAGCCTGATCCACTACCAGTCAGCTATAATGCAATGCAAGCCTCATAAGCGCAGAAATAGTATTTGAAATCTCATTTTATCATTTTTAGTAGAAAATAGTGTTTCAGAAATTCCAGAGTTTGGAAACCATTTTAGATAGTAGTAGCTCAGGACTGGTATCAGAATAACATGCCAATATCATAGAAATAATAGTAACGATCCTCGCGGGATCCCAATAACTGGCTCATAGCCCAAAGATATCCACAACCATCCAAGCAGGAGTTTCACCGGCTCAAAAATAGCCAACAACATAGTATAGCACTATTAGGTCGGACTAAGCCATAGTCCCCAATCACATTCGACCACGCACTCACAGGAGAGTACGTGTTTTGCCTCAATACAGCGTCACATAGTGATATACCGGGGTTTTGAACCCGCTGGTCATCACCCACACCTATTACTTACCTCGACTCGGCTCGAAGACTAGTCTGCAATGCCCTTTCCACGAGAATCGGCTTCCACGGGTGTAGAATCTGATCAAAATCAATAGAAATGCATCAAAATAGGCTAAAGGGACATTACCCAATCGAAACAACTCGAATTACACCAAAAACCACAAAGTTGCCAAAATCTGACTCTCGGGACGCTTCTCGAAAAATTATGAAACTCACATTTTCGGAATCCACGTATCTCCACGAGTCCGTACATACTAGGAACTCCCAATTCGGACCACAAATGGTTCTTCAAATCTCCATTTTAGGATTTTTGCTCAAAGCCCTAATTTTCTTAATTTCTTACCAATATTCAGTGGTTTAATGGAAGATTGTTTGACAAAATCATGTATTTAACTCATAAAACTTACCTTCAATTGATCTCCAATGAATTCTTCTTCAACTCTCTTTAAAAACCTTCAAAAACGAGCAGTCATGGATGAAAATAGACCCAACTTCGTGAACAAACCGGTTTAAAAGCAACTGATATGGTATAATTTTACTTATATGCAATCGCGGCCTTGGGTACGCGATCACGATGAGCAATTTCCCAGGCTCCCAGAAAATGTGAAATGCGAACGCGTGGGCCACCCTACGAACGCGAAGAGTGACAGAAATCCTTGTACGTGATCGCGCAAGAATGCATGCGATCGCGAAGCTTTACCTTCAGTCCTTATGCGATCGCAATTGCCCGCACGCGATCGCATTGAACAAATTTCGTGCCTCCAAAATTTCTCCTATGCGATCACGACCTCACCCCAGCGATCGCGAAGACCAAAATTGCTGCAACAGAAGGGCTGAAAACCTGCAACTTTCAATGGCCAAAATTGGTCTGATTGACCACCCGAAACTCACCCGAGGCCCCCAGGGCCTCAACCAAAAGCACCAACCTACTCCCAAACACGATATGAACTCGTTCTAATAATAAAAACTTACCCTTAAACATGGAAACCATCAAATCAAGGTGGATTCAAGCCTAAGTTTCATCTAAAACTTCCGAAACCAACATCCAATAAAAAACCCAATCAAACGATGTCCGAATGACATGAAAATTTGCAGACACATCCAAAATCACCTAACGAAGCTACTGCAACTGTCGGAATTCCATTCCGACTCATGGATCAAAATTTCACATATCGATTGGATTCCGCCAAAATTCCAACTTAGCCAATTCAAGCCTATTTCTACACCGGACCTCCAAATTAAATTCCGATCACTCCTCTAAGTCACAAATCACCTCCCGAAACTAACCAAATTATCAGAATTCAATTCTGAGCCCTCTAACCACATAGTCAACTTCGGGTTGACGTTTCATAAACAAGCTTCACTCAAAAAGGCTATATACCTCATTTTCAACCAGAATCATTCCCAATTCACCCGATAGACTCCAACACAGATATAGAAACATGAAACACATAATTGAAGGGGTAACGGGGTGGTAACTCTCGTGACGACGGGCCGGGTCGTCACATTCTCCCCAACTTAAACAAACTCTCGTACTCGAGCATACCAGAGTTGTACTAGAAGCAATCCAATAGTTGAATGACCTTACCTGGCATATACTCGGGGTGATCCCACGTCACCCTATCTCACATAAGCCCGATAACACCACATAGCTGGAATTTCACAGACCATCAAAACCATAAACCACATTGCACTTTCTAAAATCATATACCCAATCCTAATCCCATGCCTATACTCAGGATACACCCAAACCCACCGCAATAACCCATACTTGCCACTCCGGGTGAGATCATATGATGTATCAAACAACCCAATCACTCGAGACTGATCACAACAATTGCCCACGATAACCAAATACTAACTGAAAAGCCTTTTTCATTAGCTAAAGTCTTATTCCAACACCTTCATATACTGCCCACGGCAGCTGAAACACGCGATATACCGAACCCATCTCTCAGGTCAACCATTCATGAATCCATTTCCCTTTTAACTGATACCACAACTGATTTCGGAGCCAAACCTTGATATTACCTTTCTAACCAGCTGAAATCACATATGCTCGCACTCATTAATGGCTCAAACGATCATTTCGAATATAACACACCGCACTAGTGATATGACACCTCAACACCGGCCTAAGCCACGATGAGCACAACACATGCTCCAATAAGAAAACGTCTGAACATACTCAAATCATGACAACTAACTTAAACAAAAGAGCTGTAATTCAATTCCTCCGTACCATCTTAATATAGAACTGAGACCCTGTCTCGCATTACAGAAATAGAATACCCTAATCCTTTTTGAAAGGTCATAACATCATGTGGCCTTGCCACAACTTATGATTCCATCCAAACACTATTACCCATGAAGCACCTCAAGTCATCATGCTCAAAACAGTCAGCCACGCACAGATTTAGGTCTGAATTCAAACAATCAATCTCACCCACGGTGAAACAATTAATATATGCTATCAAATCTTGTAAGGACACAACCGATGCGCCATTTGTCGAACGACACCCAACACTGACTTTCCTCAGAAACTAGGAAGTATTGCATACAAGGTAACATATAGAAAACTAATTTCCACATCACATTGTTGCGGCGTGCAACCCGCTCCAAATAACATACCCGTGGCGGCGTGCCACCCAATCCAGATACCATACCTATGGCGGCGTGCCACCCAATCCACGCATAAATTTTGCAAGAGGAAATGGACATTGAGTCATGTTGCTCATTACAATGAACATATATAGCCTCAAGCTCGCCACAAGAAACGAATCCAACAAAGTTCCTCAATACCGAAACTGAATCAATGGTAGATACCTCTGCACTGACGTCCGCCACGAAGGGCCAACCAACAAAGCAATACCTACCAATCGTCCACTGGTCTTAGGGTACAACTACCCTGCTGGAGCATAATCTGATGTACTGTGCTACGCAATTTGTGGCATTTTCCAACATAGTCCATATCACATTAGTCTACAGCCTGACTTATGACAACCAGTATGCAATCAAGTATCATAATCCAAATTCATCATATCAAGCAAAGAGAGAGCCACTATTGTTCCCAATTTCCAACAACCGCTAAACGTTGCCGATACACACAATATACAACCACTGCGTAGGCGGATTACGAGAACTTCTAGTCTCCAATACATATCTAACACAGGAATCACTATACCTGATTCCACACCCCACCGTACGAGTACATAACACACATCAAGCATCTATACATACCACGAAAGCCATTTAGAAATTTCACTATGCCGTCAACGACTCAATTATTGCAGTTGATCCAACAAGAGAATACCGCAATACCACCGAATATTATCAGTTTACATTACCTTGCCCTTTTAAACATATACCCCGTCAAATCACTAGAATAGCAATACCATTATCCTTAATCACCAGAAAGATTGATTCTTAAATTATCTGCAACTGCCCGCACTGCTCCAGAATTCTAATGACTTACCATTATATTATGAACTGAACCCAAACCTTGAACATGCCATTATCAACTTTTCATAGCACATCGCATATACCATACCACACTAAGATAACATGAAAACTTCTATCCCTTTCCTACGCGGCAAACATCGACGCACTCAACTAGTCAAGGACTTTCATGATCCCATATAGAAGAAAACCATTACACATTCCAAGCTTTGCATACCAACAGGAAATACACTCATTTTCAAACCACGGTAAAACATATCGCAAAATCTTTCTCCCAATTACATTGCATAAGTTAAACTGCCAGGACTGAGTCCTTCTACCCACATCGAGCTACGCAACTGCCAGCACTCAAGAGCTTTGTTGCACAATATCTGCAAGACTCATTACTTCGAACACATACCAGAAATTAATTGTATCCTTATCATACCATTTCGTTTTATTAACAAGTTGTTCCATTTACCCAATTTCCTTTTTGATTCATCTTTAATTTAATATTAGCCTTACTGTAGCACCACAATACCTTAACTCATGTTACCACATGATACTCGTACATAAGACCACACGCTCTAAGACCCATAGGCCACTGAATACTCTCCCAATGTTTCCCAGAATTACCACATTCTATAATACTTTACTTTGAAGAACATCCTACGATTTGAATTCGTTATCATTACCTTCCAATACGGTTGCATAGAATCCCATCATTCATATAATATAACACAAGTCTTGATCTCTTCTAACGAAACCACCATCTTTAGCCACATACACAATCTTAAGACACCTGACTATTACAAGCAAAATATGGAACACCGCAAAACCATTCTCGGGCGTCATTCACACTTATTCAGCTGTAATTTAACTGTCTTATTGAACAGAACCACTCGTGCCTTGTTGGAACTCTAACACCGCAGAACATGATTACATACAGATACAATTAGCTACCTTTCTTTTCTATACACCGGACATTCTTTACCAACAGCAGTTTAAAACATCCTAGTATTTCTTCACATCTACGAAGCACCATAACCTTTATCCGAATTTTACCAACATACTTAGAGTCAGAACCAACATAGCGCACAACAGTTCAATCAGTTAATCAATAACAACCTCCCCAACTTGGCTCAGAGCCATACGTCAAAGCACTTTTAGCCACTCATAGCATTCTTACTCAAATGATGCCACAATGTTATAGTGAGATTAAACTCAAGTCATTTACAAGCTTTGGCGGAGACTCGAATCATCAAAAATCTTTACTCTTTTGCAATTCTTGTATTCAATCACACACAACAGTAAGCCCATTCTTAAGGTGACAAAATCTTTTCTCAGTCCCAAATTTTCCAAAAATTTTGACAGAGTTTCCTTTGTAATTTGGCCTATCCACCTGCCAAAGAATCACTGAAACCATCCTAACAATACATTCGCAACTCGACACGACATCACAATGTATATCAACAACATTAGTCTTAATACTATACGAATCATATTATCAAAATTGATTCACGAACATGCCCTGCACCTTCTCGAATCATAACACATATCAAATACCTTTCAATTACACATAAGAATCAACCCACCTACTTTGCCTCAATTTAGCATTTCAGTACAATACCTTCCACCAGGATACACATAGCATAATCACTTTGTCTTCCTGGGTCTGAACTTGTTCTACTACACGTAAGGCACTTTACCTTCGAACTAAGAGATATGATAAATATTCACCACGCCCATAGCTAGGGGCTACACAACGAATCACAATAAGAGTCTAACACCTAACATCTCATCCATTATCAAGCTGCCATTTCCAAAATTTGGGACAATACTGATCATATAGATTTCATAATACTAGCTCGCAAAATCAGCACCTTGGTGCTCAAGCCATAGACAAAGATCTGGCCTCAAGTCCTCCCGACTGGCCCAACATGAACTCACGGAGATTATATCTCGCCCCTCGATCGGGGAATCACAAGCCATCAAGGCAATTATATTACTGAGCGCTCGAGTGCGCATATAGACGTGTGGAAGGAATTTCAAGAATTATATCTCAAGCTGAATCAAGTACGCACGATAAGGAATTCCAAGAATGTGAAGTGTTTCCAAAAAGGTCTACAGCCTCTCGAGGATAAGCATAGGCGTCCCCGTACCAATCCATGAGACTCTACCAACTGGCTCATGACTCATAAAGCCTAGTAACCTAGGCTCTTATACCAACTTCTCACAACCCCAAAACCCGGTCGTGATGGCGCCCATCACATTGCTAGGCCAGCCCGACCAATCAACTATAACACAGAGCTGTCCGCTCACACTTTATCCTTTTTAAGCATAAACAATAGTAGTATAATGAAATATCATCCAACACATCGGGATTAGACATCCCAAAATCAGTATAAACCTCCCGCCGAATCAGGAGTCATAAGTCATGAGCCTCTACCAGAAAATAAAGTTGTGATAGTGTATACAACTATGTGAAAGTGTAGAATAGACTAAGAAAGCAAAGATAGACTGGAGAGCCGGGTCCTACAGTCGCTGGTAGCTACCTCAACTGTCCAAGTAAAGCTCTCCGAGCAGATGTAGGCTCAGCTCTGCTGTGATGTACCTAGATCTGCACACAAGGTGCAAGGAGTAGTGTGAGTACTTCCAACATAGTGGTAATAAGCAAGGGTAAGACATCGAAGGTAAGAAAACCTAATACAACACTAAGCAAGTCTATATAACAATATCCTGTATTAGTTATCAACATGAGCCATATCAGAAACCAGCAATATCAGCTAACAGAGTAATAGGTAAAGCTAAATGCAATGTAATGCATGAATATGACCGCTACGGTGCGTAGCCCGATCCATTTGGATACCCGTGCTCACTGTGGGGTTTCAGACTACGGAGGGGCTCCTACAACCTATGCACAATATCATGATATGCTGCGGTGCGCAACCCGATCCACTACCATTCAGCTATAATGCAATGCAAGCCTCAAAGGCACAAAAATAGTACTTGAAATCTCATTTTATCATTTTCAATAGAAAATAGTGTTTCAGAAATTTCAGAGTTTGGAAAACCATTTTAGACAGTAATAGCTCAGGACTGGTATCAGAATAACATGCCAATACCATAAAAATAATAGTAACGATCCTCGCGGGATCCCAATAACTGGCTCAAAGCCCAAAGATATCCACAACCATCCAAGCAGGAGGTTCACCGGCTCAATAATAGCCAACAACACAGTATAGCACTATCAGGTCGTACTAAGCCATAGTCCCCAATCACATTCGACCCCGCGCTCACAGGAGAGTACGTATCTCGCCTCAATACTGTAACGACCCGATCGGTCATTTTGAGTCCCGACACGTCATTCAGCAGATTGAGGCCATGAACAACTTCATCTCCGGTATATTGACTTGTGTGTATGGTCAGAATTAAAATTCAGGAAGTTTGAAGTCAAAACTAAATGGAAATTCTCATTTTGAAAGCTTAAAGTTGAAGAAATGAACTAGGATTGGAATTTTGAGTAAATGACCTCGGAATTGGGATCTGAAAGTTCCAGCATGCTCGTATGATGATTTTGAACTAGGACGTATGTCCGAATTTGGTTTTTGATAACCCGTGAGCATTTCGGCGTATATGGTGGAAGTTAGTATTTTAGAAAAATTTCATAAATTTGGGTTGGAAGGCATTTTAGAGTTATAGATTTCCATTTGGGATTCCGAGACTGGGAATAGATCCGTATGGTGATTTTAGAGTTGGGAAAGCGATCGGAAGTGAATTCGGATGTCCGGAGGTCATTTTGAAGTCATTTGGCTAAATATAGGAATTTGAATGTTTATGAGAAAATTCGACCGGAAGTGAAAATTTTGATATCGGGGTCAGAATGAGATTCCGAAAGTTGGTACAAGTCCGTAATGTCGAATGTGACTTGTGTCCAAATTTTGAGTCAATTCGGATCGATTTTGGTAGGAAAAGGGACAATTAATCTCTTTAAGGAAAGCTTAAGTTGGAAAAGTCAACCCAACGTTGACTTATGAGTTAGAGGGCTCGGAACTGAATTCCGATGATTCGGTTAGTTTCGGGGGATGATTTAAGACTTAAAAGTGCAATTGGAAGTAATTTTGGAGGTCCGGTGAAGAAGTTAGCCTATTTTGGCGAAGTTGGAATTTTGGCGGAATCCGATCGATGGGTGATATTTTGATCCTGGAGTCGGAATGGAATTCCGACATTAGTAGTAGCTTCGTTAGGTGATTTTGGATATATCTGCAAATTTTCAGGTCATTCGGACATCGTTTGGTCGGGTTTTTGATCGAAAGTGTATTTTTAGAAGTTTTTGGAAACATAGGCCTTGATTTGATGAAAATTGATGATTTTGATGTTATTTCGGCGATTTGATCACTCGAGCGAGTTTGTGTGATGTTTTAGAGTCAATGTGCATATTTGGTTTGGAGCCCGAGGGCTCGGGAGTGTTTCGGAGGTGTCTCGGAATAATTCCGGACTTAGAAAATGGGCAGAAAATGCAGAAAAATCTGCTGTGAACAGTGACCATGAACAGTGTCCGTGAAACAGTGTCCGTGAACAGTGTCCGTGAACAGTGTCCGTGAACAGTACCGTGAACAGTAACCGTGAATAGTGCCGGACAGAATATATTTGAGGTCCGAAAATATATTGCCATTTTTGACGATTTGGAGCTCGGATAGGGCGATTTTTCGTGGTATTTTTGGAGAGAACAATGGGGTAAGTGTTCTTAACTCAATTTTGGTGGTATAACTCGAATCTATTGCAAGTTTTAGTGTTTAATTTGAGAATTTTTGTTGAAAAGGGTAGAAAACCCTCTTGGATAGAAATAGTGATTTTGGGGACAAATGAACTCCAATTTTTGTGAATTTGGTATGTACGGACTCGTGGCGAGACGAGGATTCCGGAAATATAAATTTCGAAATTTTTCGAGATGTGGGCCCGGGGCTCGGGTTTTGCCAATTTCGTGATTTTTGATATTTTTTGAGTTCTTTCGATTGGGTTATGTTCCATTAGCCTATTTTGATATATTTGTACTGATTTTGGCTAGTTTTGACGTGCGTGGATGCCCGTTCGAGGAGCTAAGGCGTCGCGGGCATGAAGCTTCTACCGGTTCGAGGTGAGTGGTAGTAGTAAACAATGTACTGAGGGTTTGAAACCCCGTACTAGCACTTCACAATGCTATATTGAGATGAGACACGCGTTCTATGACGGGCGTGGTGACATTGTGATTGGGGGTTCGGACTTAGTCCTTCCCGACTAATAGTATACTGTGTGTTATGATTGATAATAAGTTTATAACTGTGCAATTGGGCTGATAGCCATGTTTGGGGCCTTGTGCCGATCTGTAGAGCATTAGGGAACCTATAGAGCTAGGTGACCCTTATATCGTGTTGGAAACATACACTCAGCCGTAGCTCTAGCTGTATAGCATAATATGAGCCCGTACTAGATGTGTACATTGAGAGAGATTATCTAGGGTGGAATTCCCTGTTCTAGGTGAGTGGGCCTGAAAGGCCAAGTCTATACCGATTGAGATGAGATAGGGTCAAGGACCCACTATCAGTAGTAGATGTGTACTGTGAGAGATAGATTACTTAGGGTAGAAATTCCCTGATTTAGTTGAGTGGGCCTGAAAGGCCAAACCTATACCAGTTGGGATAGGGTCGAGGACCCGTTATGAGGTATTATATATATATATATATATATATATATATATATATATATGTGAGGGCATGGTAAATTATATGAGGAGGCTTTCATGCCTCGATTGATATATGAGCATATGCATATACATGCATGGATCAGATTGCACGCTGCAATAGTATATGGATCGGACTGCACGCCGCAAGTATTATTGCGCTTGGGCTGTAGGAGCCCCTCCGGAGTTTGTACACACCTCTAGTGAGCGCGGGTACCCAAATGGATCGAGTTGAGTGCCGCAACGAGCATTTGCATTGCATTGCATTCATGCATTTACTCCTGTTTGTACTACGTGGCATGATATTTAGCACTCATATATCATTGGCATACATACTGTTCTGTATACACCCCCAGTGAGCGCCGTCGACGTTAAATGGAGCGGGCTGCGCGCCGCAGCGGTATATGTATTGGAGCGGGCTGTGCGCCGCAGCGGTATATGTATTCGAGCGGGCTGCGCGACGCAGCATTATACTTATTCATATTCATATATATTAAAATATTTATATGTTATAGACATATGTATATGTCTCCATAGATTGAGATGGCTGTATACCGTAATGGTACGAGCGAAGATGTGGTCAGTGTGGGACCTAGATAAGATAGATGTGGACTTGAGATCAGAGTACTCATTATAGTGATGACTAACCTGTGGGGGTTGCCTTAGAACTGTTTAGTGATAGTACATGAGTTCTTATTTTCTTATTTTCAGTTATTGTTACTCACTGAGTTGAAATATACTCACCCCACTCCCCTGCACTTTTTGTGCAGATATACAGGTTTAGGAGGGCAGCTGAGCTATCGCAACAGCTTTATTATCCCCATTATGTGGAGACTTCGAGGTAGCTGCCGACGTCCACAGTACCTGACCTCTTTCATTTTATCATTTTGTTGTCTCCATTCTGGTTAGACTTGATTTTGTAGTAGATCTCATTTGTAGAGACTCAGACTTGTGACGCCACGATTTGGTTGGGATCGTGTTCTTGTATTTCAGCTCTACACTTCTTGATTTGTTATGAAAACAGGCTAATCACGCCGATTAATCAGTATTAATTATACTTGGCTGGTTTAATTGGATAAGATGGTCGGGCTTGCCTAGCAATGTGTTGGGCGCCATCACGACCGGGGTTTGGGGTCGTGACAAGTTGGTATCAGAGCCTAGGTTAACAGGTCTCGCGAGTCATGAGCCGGTTGGTAGAGTCTCGTGGATCGGTACGGGGACGCCTGTACTTATCCTCGAGAGGCTGTAAACATTTTAGGAAAGCTTCAAATTCTTGAAATTCTTATCGTGCATACTTGAGATTCAGTTTGAGGTATGATTCTTGAAATTCCTTCTACACGTTGATGTGCGCACTCGAGTGCTTAGTGATAATTTGCCTTGATGACTTATGATTCCCCAATCGAGGGACGAGATATAATCTCTGTGAATTCATGTTGGGCCAGTCGGGAGGACTTGAGGCCAGATCTTTGTCTATGGCTTGAGCACCAAGGTACTAATTTTGCGAGCCGATATTATGAAGTTCATACGATCGGTATTGATCTTTATTGTGCAAATGGCAGTTTGCTAATGGGAGATAAAGTGCCTTATGTGTAGTGGAACAAGTTCAAACTAAGGAAAACTAAAGTGATTATGCTATGTGTATCCTGGTGGTAAGGTATTGTGCTGAAATGCTAAATTGGGGAAAAGTAGGTGGGTTGATTCTCATGTGTAATTGAAAGGTATTTGATATGTGTTATGATTCGAGCAGGTGCAGCGCATGTCCATGTATCAATTTTGATAATATAACTTGTATAGTGTTGAGATTAATGTTGTTGATATACATTGCGATGTCTTGTTGAGTTATGGATGTATTGTTTGAATGATTTGGTGATTCTCTGGCAAGTGGTTAGGCCAAATTACAAAGGAAACTCTGCCAAAATTTTTGAAAAATTTGGGACTTAGAAAGATTTCTGTCACATAAAGAGAGTGGGCTTATTGGTGGTGTGTGTATAAATGCAAGAATTACAGAAGGGTTAAGGTCTCTGATGATTCGAGTCTTTGTCAAGCTTGTAAATGACTTGAGTTTAATCTCAACATAACATTGTGGCATCATTTGAGTAAAGGATGCTATGAGCGGCTAAAAGTGCTTTAATGTATGGCTCCGAGCCAAGTTGGGGAGGTTGCTATTAAATAACTAATTGCACGGTTGTGTGCTATGTGGGC
>JASVEL010014094.1:0-39355 GCA_032618575.1 Nicotiana noctiflora
TCCATAAGCTATTCACATACATGCGCACCCATGTCTACAAACTATTCATAACAATTACTTATTTGATGAAATCCTATAGCTTTCACTTGGATCTTAGGTCATAAATACTAGACCAAGTGCTCGAGACTAATGTTTTGGGTATTCAACGCAAGCCCCTTGAAGGATATTTTTCTTTGCAGAGCCTCATCACATGCTCTAATTGCAAGGTGTTACCATTTCAGTGTACTTTCTGGGGTACAAGCTAGAGTTCTCTGATAAGAACTAACCATTTTTAATTAAAATCAACTGTTCGAGTGCCGTACATAAAATATTCAATATGAACACGGTGAAAGCCTAGATAAACGATCAATAATTTAAGCTAAATCCAACAATTCTAACTTTGACGAATTCACCAACACAACCACAATAACAGAGTTCAGATCTACACTCCCCCCATTACTATTTCCTCCCCTAAGACGAGGAATACCCATTCTGCTTTTGGTACATTATGCGAGCTCACTAAACAGGTCATAGCAAAATGAGATCGCGACAACCTGATAAATAATAATTAAGTCAATTGTGGATTTGGACTTGTTACACTCATTATCAGGAGAAAGACATAGTGCTCAAATAAGCAGTAACAAAAAAAATGAAAAATGGAGTGCAGCATTATTGTCCAGTCAAGAGTCCATCTCAGTACACCATCGAAAGAGTAATGGTTCGCTGATATTATACAAAAGTCACAACCCCAGATTCTTCAATGTACTACTCTTCAGCAGCACACTGACAAACATTATGAGAAGGGAATATGAACTATTTGTGTACTTAAACGATATGGATACAGAGAATCCAGGAGAACAAATACAGGTGCACTGGCAGTGTCTCTGTGTGCTGTTAGCGTTTCACCCAAATTCAGACATGTAGATGCAAGCACACAAGAAGAAACAGTTTAGCTCGATTTCCTGCACATATGAAAAGTGCATTAAACTTGAAAGCATTTACTTCAAGTAACCACTAAACGTAATACTAATCCATACCTTTCTTCCTGATACAAATCAGAGTTCTTTATTCAAGTACCATAAATAGCACTGGCCTCTATTCTATTGTATCCAGTGAGCACTATTTCTACGTCAAAGGTGGCACCCCGGTCAGTCGCTGTCCCAAGTTTCATCCAAGTCCTTTGAGGTTTTCACCTTTGTCTTGCCCTCTGAAGTACCCTCATTTTTCGTCATCTGCTCTTGACTATTTGTCCTAAAACTATTAGTTACCCCTCTTGATGCCCTTGAACCAGGTGCATTCTCTGCACTTGATCCCAATGTTGCTACCTTATCATAATCCTCCCCCTCGTCACTACTACTTCTATACTCTGTTGGTAGCATTGAGTGCTGCCCTCCCTCATCATCTGAATTCCACGTGGCTTCCTCAAGGTCACTTAACATGTCTGAACCAGAACCTTCTGTACCCATCTTTCCCTTTAAATAAGGATCAAAATTTCTGCTTGAACCTCCCTCACTTATAGGTCTACTGCTCTTACCTTTCTGCCATTTCTCCGTTTTATACTTAGGATGCCTGTCAGGTGCCTTGTACATGCCGGAATCAGCGTAATTGCTTCTACCACGTCGGTCATCATTGTTATCCAATTCATTTTCATCTTCAGATACATCATCGTGTCCATCATCATCAGCAGCTATCTTCCTTCCGTAAGTCTTATTCCAGCCACTTGTCCTCCCTCCTGACTCATCATCTGATTCATCACTTCCCATCATTCCAGATCTTCTGAATCGACTACCTATATCTTCTTTGTTCCAATATCTAATCTTCCCTACTTCGTCTTTCTCTGCTTCTTCCTCAGCTGCCCATTCGTCATCAGCTGCCTGTTCTATCTGAGCAATAAAACGGTCAAGTTCTTCCTGGTCACTGTCTTCAGCTGTTGAATGTGTTTGGTCTATACTACTGCTGAGACCCAACTTAGTACCAGTATCCTCCTGAAAGACATATGGGCTTCCTTCTTTCTTATCAATGGCATTAAAGAATGTGGATGCTACTCGCTGGATGCTGGCCCTGGCTGCTGGATCATCAGGATTTATCCCCTTCCTCCGGAGCTCTTGTTCTATTTTCTTTATGTTTAATTTCTGTGATTCTAGTGCTTGTTCAAATCGGGCTTTAAATAATGCCTACATGGAAGAGATAACTTTGTCAAACAGTAGATGTGTACTCATCAACAGTAACATGTTCAAATTTCCAGCGTTGTTAAGCAAGTTACAGAAAAGCTAGTCACTACATACAATAGGAATTAAAAGAGTCCAGAATATCAGTCCCTATATTCAACACAAATTCCAAAATATAGATGGTTCAACAGATGAGACATGCCGTATACACATTCTTCGGGACCAGGAGTACATGTCGAAGACTCATAGCAACCAGGGAGTTTTACATCACATAGATGTATGAAACACAGACAGAAGCTAATAGGTTCCCTCAAGCAAATACAAAATTAAGGGGTTAACAGAAACATATAACAATTCATCAACTTGTAAAGTTACTACTAGGATTTACATAAGCAGTGGATTACTCAAAAGAGATTTGTAGCTCACCTTCCTTTTGGTAAGTGTGTTGATAGGTATTAAATTCTTAGGCTGGCGGTAGTTTCTGCCGCGAAACATAATAATAGTTTTTACATTGTGTATGTTAACCACAATACCGCCACTTAGTCGAGCCAGCATTGAGGCCATCTCTTTAATTTTTTCCTTAGGGAAGTTATCACAACAAACTTGTACAGTCTCATGGAACTTCCAGTGGAGATGCATATTTTGGACAACTCCACCGAAGACTCCACGAACACCAACAGGAACATAATTTTTATTCCTGAAACCAATCTTCTTATACGCTTGCAGTTGCTCAGAAGTCAGAAGCTCAGGATCATGCCGTGGAGATGGCAACTCAGGTAGCTCATATTTCTTCAGCTTCTGAAGTAGCAATGCAACTTTTTTCTTTGCTCTACGGAGATTATAAATTAACCGTTCTTCATCAGTCATCAGCTTCAATTTCAACTTCTTTGACCTCCTTATCTCCCTTAGGGTTTTGCTTGACTCATTCTGCATTCTCATTGCTACTCTGCTCCTCATGCTCTTTCCCGACATCCACCGCACGCAATTCCACACATTAGGATCTTCCACATTTTTTACCGTCGTATTTGAAATCATATTCAGTATATCGTACCTCCGCAGAATCGTATTCCTATAGTTAAAAAAAAAATTAAATTTATCGAAACTTAACTGACAAAATTAGAAAAAGAAGAGAGAGAAAATATACTGCAGAGAGCGCCGTTGAATGTATCTGGAAACGAACATGATGGCAATAATTAGGGAATCGGTCACTGAGCTTCTGGTTTCATTTTAGCGTCTTCAGCGGAGTGGGAGAGTGGATGAGGAAAGGGGACGATGGGATTAATTTGGGGGAAGAAGGAGAATACAATATAACTGGGTTACAAAAGTTAGTCCTTTAACCTAAGTTGAGGTTTTCCCGTTAGTATTAGGAACTCATTTAATGGTTTAGACCAAACCTGTCAACTTTTACAAAGTTAAGAAAGCATATTTTATGATTAGTATATAAATATTGTTATAAAAATATAGTATATATTTTTAATAAAATAATAAAAGTAGAAGAATAATATTGTATAACAACATATAATAATTCTTATTGAATTTTGGGATAATTTATAATGGGGTAAGATCCCTCTATTTATAGGGAAAATATGATTTAGCCACAAAGTAAAACTCTCCAAAAGATAGACATTCAAAGTAATTACAATTCTATTCATAACACTCCTCATTGAATGCATATTCAATAAGTAATGTATCTTGTTAAAACCTTAACTAAAATTAAACCCAATGGAAAATATCTAGTAAAGGAAAAAGAGTACACATATCTAACGATACGTCTTTTGGTTGCCTCGTTAAAAATCTTGCAAGCAAAACCCAGTGGGACGAGACCTTGTATGAAAAAAAGAATACAACGCATATCAAACACCCCCTCATGAGAGAATCATTTCACATCCTTGAGCCTTCACATCCCAATCTTGTGCACTAGCTTTTTGAAGGTTAATATCGGTAGAGATTTTGTGAAAAAATCAGCCATATTATCACTTGAATTTGTTGCACATTAATATCAGTGTTCTTTTGTAGATCGTGTGTGAAAAATATCTTTGGTAACATGTTTTTTATCCTATCTCCTTTTATGAATCCTCCCTTTAATTGGGCTATGCATTCTGCATGTCTTCATACAAAATTATGGTAGTTTTTCGAACCACATTTGTCTCGAATAAGATGTATTATAGACCTCAATCACACACATTCTCGACTTGTTTCATGAATAGAAATTATCTCATCATGATTAGATGAAGTAGCCACAATTGATTGCTTAGTCGATCGCCAAGATATGGCAGTGCCTCCACAGGTAAACAGCTCATATCGATAGTCCCTTTTAGATACTACAATATGTGTTTGATTCTATGTCAGTCTCCTTGTGGGAGCAAAGCTATATCTTGATAAGACATTAACTGGAAAAGTTATGTCAGGCCTTGTAGTATTAGCAAGATACATTAGTGCACCAATTCCACTAAGATATAGTACTTCAGGACCAAGTAGCTCTTTATTCTCTTCTTGAGGACGGAATGGATCCTTATTCACATCAAGTGATGGAACAATCATCGAAGTACTTAATGGGTGTACTCCATCCATGTAACGGTTTCAATACCTTTTCTATGTAGGCACATTGATGAACAAAAATTTCGTTTGCCAAATGGTCAATTTACATTTGCAAACCAAGACATAATTTTGACTTTTCGAGATCTTGCAGCTCGAATTCCTTCTTTAAATAATCAATTGCCTTTTGGAGTTCTATAGGAGTTCCAACAAGGTTTATGTCATCAACATATATGACAAGTACAACAAATTCCGATGTTATTTTCTTTACAAAAATACATGGGCAAATGGCATCATTTATATAACATTCCTTTAATAAATACTCACTAAGATAATTTACCACATTCGTCCTGATTGCTTTAGACTATACAAAGATCTTCTCAATTTGATTGAAAACATTATACAGTACTTTGAATTATGTACGTTAGGCATTTTAAATCCATCGGGAATTTTCATGTATATTTCATTATTAAGTGAGTTATAAAGGTGGGCGGTAACCACATTCACTAAATGCATGTCAAGCTTTTCATGGACAGTAAAACTGATGAGATTGCGAAACGTCATAGCATCCATAACGGGTGAATATGTCTCTTCATAATCGACACCATGCCTTTATGAAAATCCATGTGCAATCAGGCGTGCCTTATATCTTTGTATCTCATTTTTCTCGCTCCCCTTGCCTATAAAGACCCATTTATATCCAACAGGCTTAACACCATTAAGTGATTGGACTACAGTCCCAAAAACTTCACGTTTTGCAAATGAATTCAACTCTGGTTGAATTGTTTTTTGCCATTTTTGCCAATCACGTCTTTGTCGACATTCTCCAACAGATTGAGGTTCAAGATCCTCACTATCTTGCATAATGCTATATGCAACATTACATGCAAATATATAATCCGCCACTATATCTATATCTAATAGATTCAAATTTGTCTCAATATCGATTGGATTTATTGATAATTCTTTATTTTCTTGAGTCTCGGGCTCAATGATTTCCTCATGATCTCAGGATTGGTAAAATAGTGGATTTCTTCATGAGACTCTTTCGTCGTGTCATTTTTACCATTTTTTTCCTTTTTCTAGAATTTCGATCCTTAGAACTTAATGGTATGCCATGTTTTAGGCGTGGTTTTGACTCATTAGCTATGACACTAGAAGATTGTCAATAGAAACATCAATACGGATTGAAACATTCTCTGCATGGATATGTGATTTTGTTATCATTTTCAGATCCGTAAATGCATCTGGCATTTGATTTGCTATTTTTTACAAATAAATAATCTTTTGCACCTCTTTTTCACAAATAGAGGCACGTGAATCAAGATAAGATAATGATGGATCTTTCCACAAATTTCATGTTTGGTTTCACCATTTTCTTTCCCTAATTTTGGGAAAAGTATCTCATCGAATCAACAGTCTGCAAATTATGCAGTGAACAAATCCCCGTTAATGTTTCGAGATAGCGAATAATGGAGGGCGATTCAAACCCAACATATATTCATAACCTTCTTTGGAGGCCCATTTTGGTGCGCTATGACGGTAGGCACATATATTGCGCATCCAAAAATTCTTAAATGGGATATATTAGTTTCATAACCCAAAATAAATTGTAACGGGGAATATTTATAGAAATTTATCGGTCTGATACGAACTAGCATTGCTGCATGCAAAATGGCGTGACCCCAAATAGAAGTGGACAACCTCATTTTCATGGGGAACGATCTTGCTATCAATTGCAAAAGTTTAATTAAAAACTCTGCAAGGCTATTTTGAGTGTGAACATGAGTTACATGATGGTCCACTTTTACCCAATTGATAAGCAATAATCATTAAATGCTTAGTATGAAAACTCAGTGGTATTATCAAGTCTAATAGACTTAATTGGATTATCGAATAATTATGCCCGTAATCGAATTTTTTGTGCCATTAATTTTGCAAACACGAGGTTGCGAGATGACAATAGGCACACATGAGACCATCTAGAAGATGCATCTATTAAGACCATAAAATATCTAAACGACCCACTAGGTGGGTGAATATGTCCACAAATATCCCCTTGTATACATTCCAAAAACGCAGGGGACTCAATCCCAACCTTTGTTAATGGTGGTCTAATAATTAACTTGTCTTGATAACAAAAAGTGCGAGAAAATTTATTATTTATAAGAATCTTTAAATTCTTTAATGGATGCCCATTTGAGTTTTCTATAATCAGCCTCATCATAATCAATCCAGGGTGTTCAAATCGATTATGCCAAAGTACAAAAGTATTGAAATTAGTTACCTTTGGTTTACAATAGAATGTGCCTCAATTGCACTAATTCTTGTCCAATACAAGCTACAAGATAAAGATGGGAACTTCTCAATAACCCTCTTTTGGCCAGAGACATTCTTGGTAATGATGAGATATTCAAGATTATTCTCATCTGTTGTCTCAATATGATATCCATTTCCGCGGATATCTTTAAAACTCAATAAGTTCATTTTGTACTTGGAGGAGAACATTGCATTATCTATATTGTTCCCTTGGGTAGAGTTATAGCAGCTCTTCCAAAGCCTTCGATTAAATTACTACCACCAGAAACTGTAGTAACATCTCTCTTACACATACTTAAATGAGAGAAATCTTTTTTCTCTTTGAATATTGTATGCTTCGTATATGAATCAATTAGATGAATATTTTTACAATTAAACTTTGATCCAAGTTTGTTTTGTGAGATATCCATATTTGCTTCCCACAGTTTGACATATAAAAGGAATATACGAATAAATATTATTTTCAGAGATAAAGGAAAAAAGACTAAGTGAAGTCACTAACTCAATAATGACTTATTCAATAAGTGTGATGATAATTTTTTGTAAGACACAATCTTTGATTGAACAACTTAATTAGAAAACAAATGTTGCATTTTATAAAAATTTCGTATAGAGTTAGTTGATTTAAATGCTTTAGCAAATTGTTTCACCCTAGTCTGTAAGAAACGTTTTCGTTTGCAAGTTCTCGCCCTTTGTTTTTCACGATTCTCAACTCCTAACATAAACTATAACTGATACAGACTATAAATTTTGACATTCTCAAACTTTATTCAATGAAAGATTATACTAATTCAACGTACTAATTAAAACTACTATTCATAAAAACTACGATAATTGCATGATATTTATTCACTAAATAAATATGAATAAGCAAAATCAAATCAAATAAAGCTACTAAATCTTATTTAACCACAGATCTATCATCGATCAAGTGGTCTATTTTTCATCAAGGTGCTCAAAGAAGTCTGTCACATCTAAGTGGGTGATGTCAATTTCATTGTCATAGGCAAAATTAGCTCCAGGGCCTTTGTTCTTTAGAAATGTATGATAAAGCTCAACTAAATGTCTTGGTGTACGACAAATATTTGCCCAATGTCCTTTTCCACCGGAACGATAACATTCAGTTTCTATATTTGCCTTTGGGTTCTCATCTTTACCTTTCCACTTTTGAAGGTTATTTTTCTTTTGGGGGGTGATTAACACCAAGAAAATTCTTCCTTGTCTACGGCCACGACCATAAGTAGGGCCACGGCCTTTCACCCTTAGCATAATGGGAATACACCCCATCCACTTCAGGCAATAGTGTAGACCCAGTGAGTCGAATTTCGCGATTTCTCATGAGCAAGTCACTATTTCGTTCAGCCACAATGAGAAGAGAAATCAACTCAAAGTACTTCTTGAAACCTTTCTCTCTATACTACTGTTGCAAGACCATATTGGAGGCATGATATATTGTAAACGTTTTTTCAAGCATATCATAGTCAATGATAGTATCTCCATAGAGTTTCAATATAGATTTAATTCTGACCATCGCATAATTATATTCAGAAATAGACTTACAGTCGTGGAGCCTCAGATGAGCCAAATCATATCGTGCTTGTGGAAGAGTAACCAACTTTAAGTTATCATATCTTTCCTTTAAGTCATTCCACAAAATAAGTGGATATTTGACTTTGAGATATTCTATTTTCAACTCTTCATCAAGGTGATGGCAAGAAAATCAAGGCCTTAGCACAGTCTTGGGTGGGCGCTTTATTTTTTTTTTAATAGTGTCTCCATTAAATGGATTTCAGCATCCAACACTCATGTCATATAGTTCTTGCCCGAAATTTCAAGGGCAACGAATTTTCTTTTCATAATATCAGTCATAATTAAAAGAGGAGAAAAGTTATACATTAGTCTTCTCAAAGAGCTTCTTGAGACCGTAGAATCTCGTGTTGATAACGTGTAATCTATATATTATTAAAAGGAGAGGATAAAGCCATCTCCTTAAGCCAAGTGGCAACATTAAAAAGAGTCACATGGCATAATACTATTTAGTTTTTAATTAGTTATTAGTTATTATATTTGGATTAATATATATATATATATATATATATATATATATATATATTAGTTACTTTATTTTAAGTAATAAATACATATATCTTATAATTAATTATAATAAAGAATTAAAAATATAAATATATAAAAAATAACTACCCATTCAAATTGGGTGAGAGTAGTTTCAAGTTGGACTTTTAAAATTAGTTTAAAATAAAAAAAATTAACTGTAATAAAAAATAAAATAAAATAAAATAAAAAGAAGAAAAACTACTCATTCAAATCAGGGAGTAATTTCAAGTTGGGGTTTTAAAATAAAAAATTACAATTTCAAATTGGGAAGCATTTTCAAGTTGGAGTTTTATAATTATTTTAAAATAAAAAAACAAAAATAAAGCGATAAAAAACTTTTGATTCAAATTGTGGAGTAGTTTCTTTCTAATATTTTATATTCTATATATCTTCTATATATTATTAAAATGAGAGGATAAAGTCCTCTCTTTAAGCGAAGTGGTAGCATAGAAAAAAATCTTATGGAATAATTAATTTAACAAAGAAATTAACCACCTAAATTAAATACTAAAACATGGGTGAGGGTTGGTTTAGGTTAGTTAATTTCTTTATTTCATTTTTAAAATTATTTTCTTTTTATTTTTTGAAATAAAAAGTATATCTATTCATTAAAATTCAAATAATATTCATATATATATATATATATATATATATATATATATATATATATATATATATATATATATATATATATATATATATATATATATATACACACACACACACACACACACATATATATATATATTCTTCTATCATATTACAAAAATAGCAGATAAAAATATTAAACAAGTAATATGCTTATAATCTATCTATATATTATTAAAAGCCAAAGAAAAAGGCACCACATTGATCCAAGTGGTAGCCTAAAAAAAAGTCACATGGCATAATTAGTTAATAACAAAAAAATTATTTATTAAAAAATTAACAAAGAAATTAACTACTCAAACATCAGTGAGGGTTTGGTATATCGTATTGACAAATAAGATGACAATTCAAATTTATTAAAGTAATACGATCTAATAGGATTAAACAGACCCGATTATAATTTAACTAATGTTATTTTAATATTGACCGTACATCGCGCGGGTACGATTACTAGTAAAACAATAAAATAATAAAAGTAGAAGAACAATATTGTAAAGAAAGAGAGAGTAGTTCTTATTGAATTTTGTACAATGAGGTAAAACCCCTCTATTTATAGGGAAAAAAATAACTTAGCCACAAACTAAAACTCTGTAAAAGATAGATATTCACTCTAAATACAATTCTATTCGTAACATTATTTTTACTTACACTAATTAAAAGGTATATTGTATTACATGCTATCCTTTTTTTAATTTATTAGTTTTGCCAAGTGTTTTGCTCTATGCAATTTTTTATTTACTAATTGGTTAAATATTTTATTTATTTATTGTACTTTTTAAAAATTATAATTTTTTTGGTGATGACATTTGTCAGACTTTCCTTAAATTTTTCTAAGTATTTTACTTCTATTTTTTTAATTAAAATTTTTCTTGTGATGACACTTCATCCTCTCTTTGTTTTGCCTCTCCGAATTACAATATAGATATAGTTGAGTAATAGGGATCTCCATGTGTTGATCCAAAACTGACAAAACACTTAACCTAGGAGTGTTATTGCAAAATGTACTGCCAAATAAGTGTATGAGAAGATGGAGATAACATGATAAGCAACAGGAAATAATATAGGCCGTCGTCTTACACTTCCACCAGGAAAAAGAAAGTTGAACATCATAGCAACTGTAGTTCTTTGCGGACAAAAAGTTCAACATCAAATAACCTGTCAAAAACTTCAAGCCTCTCCATACAGTCCAGAAAATATCTTAGTCAAGAAATGCTTGAGCTGATAATAAATAAAAACTCCAATACATATTAGGTAAAAGTCACAAAAAAGGTAAATAGCAAATTGAATTTCTTGAACCAAAATGCGGAGGATGCAAGACTCCAGTATAAGCCACTGCACGACTCAACCCATTCACCGCCTAGAAGCTGGCCAACTGGTCCTCGAGCCACTACCAAATGGAGACGGCTTTCGTTCATCGCGCCATGATGGTCGATCATCTGGCTTACTTCCACCACCCCACTTGTCAGTTTCAGGAGGTGGGGCCTGGCCTGCACCATCCATTTTCGCTCGTAAGTGCCTAGGAACATATTTCCCAGGGCCAGGAGTTGGTGCAGTAGCAGCTGCAGCAGGAATTGGAGCAGCTCCACCAAGTTCTGCGGGACGCCCCAAGGTTGGAGGCTCAGCAGGCTTTGACAGCACAGCAGTGGACCTACGCAACATCTCTTCTCTCTCCCGTTTTTCTTTCTCTTCAAGTTCTAGCAATCGTCGCCTCTGCTTTTCTGCAATCTCATCTAACTTGGCTTGCCGTTCAGCTTCCTCTTTCTTCCGTCTCTCTGCCTCTGCAATATTTTCAGAAAGTTGCCATAGGATGCTAAATTAATTTTGAGTAGGTACTGAACCTCAACTGCAGGCAGGGGTAAAAAGAAAAGAGCGAGAGGGAAAAAGAACTTAAAAGGACAGTTTATAAGTTCTGAATGGTCTACTACATGCTGTAGTGATAAGAGTGTAGCCGAGTATCCAAAACCCAAAAGAATACATGTCGGAGAAACAGAAGCATGAACTCTTTGGTTGGACACACCTCGATAAATGCCCACCCGGCCCCCTTAACCCTAAAAGATTTGAATGCACATGACGTGGGTGGGGAATTAACCAGCAAAGTACCTTCACGTTTGCGGGCTTCCTCCTCTTCCTGCAACCTCTTTAGTCGCTCCTCCTCAGATCGCAGGAAGAATATCATTTTCCTCCTAGCTTCCCTCTCCTGCTTCCTTGATTGAATTATCTGGCTGATCCTTTCCTGTCTCTCCCGTTTCATTCTAGTGAATTCAGCTTCTCGGCTACTGACAACTTTTTCTTGCAAAATTCTCTGCATGATTAGGAATATATATCAGCTAATCTATGCATTAGCATGAATCAATGCAGCCTACTTTGTCATAGACCAAGACCAGTCTTCAGCAAGCCAATGGCTGCTCAGATTTTAACTAGTTCCACAAAATAGTAGGCATATATCGGAGACAATTTCGTCATTGCTGGCTACTGTGATATGCCAATGTATTCATAACAGTAAGAACTGCTGCAAAGGATTTTGAACTTCCCTTCTTTTTATTTTCAAACAAGGCCATTATACAAGAAACTAGACAGAAGGCAGAAAAAAGGATAAAACAACTGTTTCTATTACCATTACAGCTTTAAAGCTCAAAGATTAAAGTAGCCTGCACTAATTTCAGAAGATTCCAACTTTGGTCCTACATCAGTTCCATTTAGACCCAATAAACTATCAATAGCACTGACCCAACTTTACATCGAACAGTTCAGTTATATCATCAAAAGCTTTTATATCTAGCAGTTCAGCAGAATTCATAGAAGTCGGATAAACTGACCTTGTTCTCCAACATGCGTCCCAGCCTCCTTTTCTCTTCCAAGTCTCCAGCATGTCGTTGTCTGCTCAGCTCAATCTCTTGCTGAAAACGTATTAAAACGCAAGGTCAATTCATCAGCAATATTTCAACGAAAGAGATAGAAGGTTAAAAGATAACATATCACTTTCTTAAGAGAAATGTGAAAGAAATTTTTTTCATGAACACTTGGCTGCCACAATCTAGTTATCCCTGTGGTAAAAATGTGAAAGTACTAGTACTGTGGGAGGGCAAAAAGCATAATGTGTCTTTAATGCAAACCTGCTGCTCACGTTCATGAAGAGCTGCCTCTTCAGCTAAACGTTGTTTAAATGCAGATTCAATAAGAGGTGCAGCTTCTTCTCTCTTAGCTCTCTCCAAATGATCCATAGTTTTAGCAAATTTGAGCAACTTCTTTTCCATTTCTTGCCTCTCTCTCAGTTGCTCATTCAGAGCCAATTCCATAATCACCTGTTTGGTCATCTTTTCCTGAAAACAAATTAATGCCGGGTAAGATTTTCCAATTGAAAGTTTTTGGGAATAAAGTACAAGTTATATACTTACTCCCTCTAGGACTGGCTTCTTCTTCCTCTTGCTGCGCTTTTCAGCTTCGTGCAGCAAAGCTTGGGCCTCTTCAAGTTCTCGGTCCTCTATCTCTTTCAAAATTCGTTGGTTCCTTCTTTGCTCATACTCGGCAGCAATGCGCTTTTGTTCAGCCTCTTCAGTCATCTTTTGTAGCTCTCGCCTCTTTGTTTCCTCCACTCGTTCCTTTAAAGAAATGGTCGTAAAAGTTAGTACGCGATAACAACAATAACAAGCAATTCACAACACCGCCAAGAATTTCATACCATTTCTAAGAGTAAACGCTCTTGCTCCTCTTTGCGTTTCTCAATAATGGACTTCCGGGCAAGAAGTCTCTTGTGCTCCTTCTCCACTATCTCTGCTAAATTAGACAGTGCATCCCCAAGCTTGGCAGCCTTCTTTGCTGGGGGATAAATCATTGTCCTTGCCTTGCTAAGGGATTCAGCCAAAAGTGACAGATGATCCCGGAGTCCTTCCGCCTCAATACTCTGGAAACAAAATTATAAGCAAATGATGTATGATAAACTAGCCTACACGGCTTAATGGGGGGAAAAACAAAACCCTGTAGTTCAAAGTGTCTCAAAGAAACAGTTACGAATTCTACTGCATCAGTTCATCAACATAAATACCCAGAGGTACCTCAATACTCTGGAAACAAAATTATGAGCAAATGATGGATGATAACCTAGACTACACGGCTTAATGGGGGTAAATCAAAACCATGTAGTTCAAAGTGTCTTAAAGAAACAGCTACAAACTCTTCTGCATCAGTTCACCAACATATATACCACAGAGGTACAGGCTGAACTTACAAATCCATAAGAGTAAGACTTCGAAACAACCCCCATGGACCAAATCCCACAACATAGAATCTGCTGAAAACAGCAACCCACTAAAACTCTTATATCTCAGAAACTAAGAACTGCACTTCAGAGATCAAAAACTCCTAGTTCTAGTGACTGAACTACAAACTTATTATGCTAACCACACACCCTTAGAGATCCCACTATTTTGCACAAAACATTAAAATCAAATACAAGAAATGTTGACCCTGCTTTAAATCTACTTTTGCCTTCAGGAAATACAAGTGTCTTATTGTCATGCCTAGCAAAATTATGATAATAAAAATATCTCCATAAAAGAATTAGATAACAGGACACACAAGGTTCCGTAGATGCCATAAGTGAGCTATTCCCGTGCTTTTACTTACAATGAGGGAAAGAACATTGATAATTGATAATGCTGATAAAATCTCTCAGAACCAACTGACGAAGACACAGGAAAGGAACCTCTAGGGGCGCCCAACCGACACACAAACAAAAAGTGAAGGATAGAGAAGAGTTTAATTCCAAGTTACACATTATACCTGTTTACCAAAGAAGACAGCGCCCTTCATGTGATCAACTTTGATAGCTAGAAAATTACGTCTAACCGCATCAACTGATATCTTCTCAATAACAGTGAAGTCAAAGAATGGGATCATCTTAGATATGTTATCAATCTGAATTGTCTGATACACCTGAGAGACCTGCAACAAGAAAAGGAACAAATAGCAGCATTCTTAGTTAAAATGAAGACAGAATTGAAAGTTGGACTTCCACCTTAAATAATGTGCATGTGTGCTCTTTATCAAAAGGTAAAAAACAGAGTGCATACCTGCTGGAGTAACCTCAGAGTAGCAAGTTTTTCCAAGGCAGGAACATACTGAGACAGTTGTACTTCAGGAACTGAGGAAACTGAAGACAGCTTACCACCAAGCTTTGATATTTTGCTCAATACAGGCTGCACCTTCAGTGCCAGATCCAAAGGAAGAAACTCATTTTCTAACACATGATAAAGATCTTTCACTTCTTGGGTGACACAGGACATCACACCTTTAGACACCTACAGAAGGAGAAACAATTAAGAAAAAACAAAGAAACCGACAAACAATTAAAAAATCAAGAGACTGAACGATTACAAAAACAGTATGACATGTGCTCATCTTTGCCTCAAAAATTTAATGGGTTCAGTGAATGCAAAGAGACAAGGAATATAAACTATAAAAATGGAAAAAAAAAAATTAGGACTATATGCTAAATTAAAAAAACATATATATAATTACTCACCAACTCGGAAAGAAGTGATGATCGGGAGAGCTGAAAAGGAGAAAAAGCAAGGGAACAGAAGCTGTTCAGCCAAAGCAAGAGATTAATAGTAAGGAAATAATAAAAATATTCAAAAATGACATTACCGCTACTCTGTTTTCGGCTTTCGGTTCAACTTCAAAACCTATTAGATTGGCCACCCTCAAACTCCTCTCCTTCTCATTTTCAAGCTCAAGATGAGATGCACCATACGACTGATCATAAGGAGGCACTGAAAGGGCAGCTAGGACAACAGACGATGCTATTAACTGCAAATCCTTCTGGCTTAAATTTTTATTAAAACTTTTCTGAAGAGAGAAAAGCTTGAGCCATGCATAAGCATGATAAAGATGATTTGATGACATCCAAAATATCTCAGTCAGCTTCCCATAGTAAACAACCATCAATGACGCCTTGGGAGTTTTCTTAACCATGCACATCAATCCATATATGTCTTCTATGGAACGGAAAGCTTCCTGTTTCAAAGAAAACTAAAACATATGAAGTTCACTCCCATATAGAACAAAAGATATGCTTATAATCCATCAGAAAAAAGTAATAACCTGCCAAAGACCCAGTTCGGTAGCAACTTTCAGTTGTTCAAATCTAGTGTCTAGATACAATTGCAGGCTCTCTGGAGCAGACAGATCAGGCCGGTCCCTCTGATCTCTATACTTGTTGAGATTTGCCAAATGATTCCGTATGATTTCACAAAGACGACGAAATTCTGTTGTCCGTTTGTACTGCTTACAGAACTGAAAGGCTCGGTGTGCTGTCATCTGAGCAAAATAGGTTTGAAGCTTAATTAAACCTCGTTTCTTTCAGTGAAAAAATATATGCTCAACTAAAGATGGAAAGAGTACATAACTTCCTATCAGCCACGCAGGAAGCTTAAATGGCATACAGGACAAACCAGGTTCTAACACACACAAAAATTGCACCCGGATGATATGTATAAACTTTTATCAAAAAGAATAGACTTATATTCTGACAAAATTGTTACATGTATGAAACAAAGAACATGGACAGATGCCCAGCAAACTGAGAAAGATGCCCGTGAATATTGTGAATAAGAAGTGAAAAGGGATTGATTTACTAAGCAGAAATCAGAAGCACAATCACTTCGCACTTCCCAGGCAAACGAACTGAAAAGGAAAAAAGGACAAACCTGCTTAATCAATTACAGTCTAAACAAGCCTGAAAGTCATGATACTAAAATTCCTCACCTCAGAACAGAAATGCAGTTAATTATTCAAAAACCTAACGAAAAGAAAGGGCAGTGGAAACTTACAGCATACAGAGCCTCCAATCTTGAGTTGTTACGCAAGATCTCCAGAACAGTTCTATATGTCTCCCACAAAAACTTAAACCAGGGAGTGACAAGCTCGCGATCAGATCTATCTTTTCCTTTCTCCCCGCTAACATAACTCAACATAAGATCTTCAGGCCTTTTATCAGCTTCCAAGTCCTCCACATCCAGAGCTTCCTCCAGCGCCTGTGCTTGATTGCGAGCCAGTTCAGCTCGCTCGGTAGCTAAATGCATGAAATGCTTTATCACCTCCTCTAAGGAGTTAATGTTCACTTGTTGACAGACTATACGATATTGAATTAGGCCATCCTTGGCAAACCTGCCCCTTCTCATGTCAACACATAGCTCTACGTACTTGAACATTATCCTTTCAAGAGTTTTTTGCCATGCTCTATACCTCCTTGAAGTAATAAGATCGTGAAGTGCTTGCAGCGCTTCTTGCTTTTGTCCAACAGTAATCAACTCTGCATCAAAACATCAAATTAGTAAACATACCAACATTCTCAAGTTTACAATTAAAACATCTGGAATTTACAAAACTTCACCCTCCCATAATATTAAAAATCATCTAGACCACCCTCACCCTGTGACCATATAACCCCTCCTAAATTGCAGATATCACTTGGGATATAAGTCTGCAAGTGTACAGAGTACATAACACCAGGGCACATCTCAAAGTAAAGCTTTGAGAAGTTTACTGTAAAAGTAACTTGCTAAATCAGATCCAGATAGTAACTCCACTAACCTTCAGCACGCTTCAAAGCATTCTCAGGTTTGGCAAAAGTCGCCATTTCAAGGATCTTTCACCTGCAAGGGAATAGTTGGATGAGTCAAGTGGCAAAGAAGTTCATCAACAGGCAAGAACAAAAATGTTAAATCTAAACACTCAGTAGTAAGACTTCAAGAAGTTGCTACACGAGAAGCAAATCATTAGCTCGAAAAGGCAAGAACTTCAGCCACTTTATCCCCCACCCCCACCCCCAGCCCACCCCACCCACACAACCAGAAGAAGAGAAAAAGAAAAAAAATGACAGACCAGAATAATGATTTCTTTATCATCCTTTCTCTATAACCAAGAAATCTCCAAGGTCCAGTGCCACACGGTTCGAAACTAGGTGGATAATGGGCCCACCCTCTACCCTTCTCCGGTTAAATACCACCTATGACAGGGTTTGAACATGTGAGTGCGCCTAACCCACAAAACACAAGCTACGCTCTAACCACTAGACAACCAAAGCCCCGGGGCAATTTCTGTATCATCTTTTCTCCTGGGAACAAATCTAAAATAACCATCAATCAATTAAATTAACTCTGCTCTAATTAAGACTATTTCTCCTTTTTTTTCACTCATTCACGCCCATCCTTTCCAATCTAAAAAATAAAACGTAAATAGCAATACTACGCAGAAAATGAACAAATAAGAAAACAAAATTACAAATCACAGCATGTAAGCAACAGCATAGACTTTATTCCTTGTAATTTCAGATTTTGCAAAAACTAAAAAAGGATTAAAAAGGGAATAAATGTACAATGTACTCTCAGCTAAATGCATCAAGATTAAATTTTTCTTTATTTTTACAAGACATCAAGATAAACAAAACTATAAATCGGATACAAATCCAAATTAGCATTCACATACATATACACATCTACTCATATCGGATTAAAACTGTACTAAAAAATCCACAAATCTAACCAAAAAAATTGTTTCATATACATACAAATTTAAAACGGTCCGAAAATTTAACAAACAAATACCAGTAGATTTCGATGCTTTGTGAGTGCCGCACTGTGTCTCTTTTTGTTTGCCCTAAAAACCTGAAAGGACAAAGAGCTAAGTGAAAGCAAATATGATGTGTTCCAGGGTTCACTAGAACTGGTCCTTTATTTTTATTAAAACACTCTTTCAATCCCCCAAACTATTTGAAAAATGTAATTTTGACCTGTATTTGTAGAAAAATTTCTAACGGTGATAGGACTTAAATTAGAAACATCATACTAGTACAAGGACTAGGATAGGAGGAAATACCACGTACCAATAAAAAAGGATAGTCTTAACTCGTTATATTTGAGCAAACTAACTCTTATAGTCTTATATATAAATACTAGTTATGCAAAGCCCGGGCCCAAAATCAAAGCAATAAAGTTTATTATAATAATTTTATTTAATAATAATTTGTGTTACGTTTTTAGGCCTAACTTTTTTAAGATCATCGTTTAACCATTTATTATTTATTATTTATGTTTTCTGATCATATCATTAGATAATTTATTAAAAGAAATATTTATAAGAAAGCAAGTGTGCTAAAGAATAATCAGATATCAAAGAGACAAAGGTAACTTGATATTAAATAACATAATTCAAGGTATTCAAAATGATTTTAAATGGACTATAATCATAAATTAAAGAAGATATTTTAATGTTTGATGAATTTGTGGGCATATAATTTCTAATTAGAGGTAGAAATAGAGAAGATATTTTAATAGATTATTTAGGTATTTATTGATTAATTACTCATAATTTCATTTGACCATAGTTTATGCTTGAAAAAATATGGTGATTAAAGTCTTGGTTTAGATGAAAATCATAAAGACTCGTAGCATGTTTGGCGAGAAATTAGCTTATTTAGATAAGTATTTTTTTCAAAAGTGCTTTTAAAAAAAGTACTTTTGGAGATAAGCAGTTTGTGTTTGGCTAATTAGTCTGAAAAGCACTTTTGAGAAATATTTTGTGTTTGGCCAGGTTTTTTAGAAAGTGCTTTTAAGTATCAAATTACGAATAAGGACATGAATAGATTTACTTAATAATTAATATTATAAGTAAATAAATAATCTCAAAAATTTTCTATTACATGCAATAATTTAAAAAAAATATTTTATTTAAGTAAAATATAAAAATATTTAATTCTTTTAATATAAGTTAAATATATTAAAATTTCTTCAACAAATATAAAAGTATTCACCGCTAAAGTCACTATATATTAGAAAATTTTCCTAAAAATAAGAAGAAATATTTATAAATTAATATCCTAAATATTAGGTTTAAGGGTTATTTTGGTATATACAATATTTTGTTAGGGGTATTTTAGGTAAGAAGAAAAATCAAAACTGTTTCTGCTTCAGCTTTTGGAAAAAAACTACTTTTTTCTGCTTCTCTAAAATTGCTTCTGCTTCTTCCCAAAAGTACTTTTTTCCTAAATAAGCTTGGCCAAACACCTCAAGTTAGGGAAAAAAGTGCTTTTGACAAAAAAGGCACTTCTTGCCTCCTAAGAAGCTTGGTCAAACAGGTTATCATATTCATTACAACAAAGTTCAAGAATTACTTAGTTTTGTCATTAACTCATTAATCATTTATTTTTAAAAGAAAAATATGTTGCCCAATCAATTAAGGATTATATGGTTTTTGAAAAATTAAATTGTTTTAAGAAACAAAAAATATCTTTGTTTCAATAGCGTATGACCATCCACCGTAATTAATAAATATGAGATTACAAGTTGATTCCTTGCTAAGCACGTCTCCCTTTTCCTCTTTTCTATCCCCACTTAATTAAGTATATTGAATAAATTTAAATATTTTTTTATTTTATTTTCAAGATTCTAATCCATTCATTTTTAGAAAGTTTTGGGATCACGCCCAACAATGCCTTCTAAAAAGGACAATGCGGTCGTTGCAAATATAATTTGGTTTACAAGTCCGGAGTCGAATCCCACACGTAACTAAGGCTGAGCTACAACTGTTCACTATCACCAAGAAGACAAGCTTGAACAATTCCTATGTTATAAATATTAAGATTCTTGTGTTTAACTAATTAACTAACAAATTAAACTACTAAATTAACAATTAAATATACTAAGGGTTAGAGACAAGATTAATGAGGTCTAGAGTTATGATTTCCCCAATTGTTCGGAATCCTTCCTGCTATGTATTCTATAATTTCGCCTAAGTATTCTCTATCAATCATGAGCACTCTTATTATTGTAAATTACTCCCGAGTAATTACGATATTTACTAGACGCACCCGAGCTACGCTAGCTAGCTTTTAATACAGCTCACTTCAGATCGCACCCAAGGCTTCATTATCCCTAATTCCGCCTTTAAACCCTCGGTTATTGATCATTTATATACTTTAGGAGTGATGTTGTTCAATAATTACCTAAATATGCACTCTCTCCCGAGTTATGCATACTAAATAGGCACAACTAATTGAGAGCTCTCCAATCAACCAAAATATAAACGTAGTTGAACAAATAGAAAAAAGCTATGGCTCAATTATATAAAAACATAACAAAAATTTATCCTACAAAAGGTTCTGTCAAAACTCTAGATAACAAATTAGTTATTCATAATAGTAATTAAAACTACAATACTAAAAGTCATAACCAACAATGAGAAATAGTAAGAGGAAAGAAAAACTCGTAGAAGAATTCTCCGCCTTGCTCCCAATGTGCTCTTGCCTCCAAGGGTGTTGTCTAAACCTAAAGTAGTGTCTCTTGCCTCCTTAGGTCTAATTTTTGTCCAAAATATGTCCCCTCATTGTTCTTTGCCAGCCTCATTTGTTTTATATAGGGTTTAGGGTTTAATATCCCATGTTTTGCACATAAGTCCTTGAAATTTCCACCTCTTGCCGTGGTTTTGCCGTGGTCGCGGTGGAACTGCGACCAAAAATGACCTCTGATTCTTCAATTGTCCGCAACCATCTTCTACCGCGGTTCTACCATGGTCTCGGTGGAACCGCAATTTTTCACCCTATTCCGTTGGAAATTTGGAAAAACGTAAAATATAATAGTTGTAGCCTTTGAAGTTATCTTTCCAACCATATATTGTGGAGACAAAATGGAGTTATGAGCAAAAGGTTATGTCCAATTTACAAGACAGTGCGCAATATGCCTCCTCGAATTTTCGTTTGTTCTCAACTATCAAATTTGACCCCCGAACACGAGCCTGGCTTAATTCCTTGAGCTTTTACTCAGACGTCAAAGCATAAAATCACGTAAATTCATTCTGTAACATCTATATAGCTCGGAATCACACCTGCAAGGCACAAAACACACCGTTAGCGCAAAATACTAGCGATTAAAGCGCAAACTCAACTAAAATGCAGTAATAGAGTGTAATAATCGACTAAAATACGTAATTATAGCATATCATCAACACCCCACACTTAAATCAGTGCTCGTCCTCGAGCAATAAAATTATACTTTTTTTACAGACACGACCTTATTAAACAATTCTCCTAACTCACCATACCAAGAGTATTTAAAATAGAAAAGGCACAAAAGTGTAACATCTTCACCTCAAGCTTTGACTCACAAGTACCACGCAGTATTCATAACTCACCTACTTACTCTAACCTAGAGGTCACTGACATTACCTTTCCTTCACGAATCAAGTGCCATCACAACACAAGAGAGTAGTTCCACACAATAAAATTCAATATAGAAAGAATTCACTCACTCCCAAAAATAACATTCATATGCCACAAAAGATGCACCATAAGCTTGCCCGTAATGTACTACTCCACTTATCGAGTTCATTCAATCTTGGATCCATTAGGACTTTATTTGGTTGTAATGTAGGCTACGGGACGGGTAGGATACATTAAGATATAAGAATGACTATACCTCCCCTAAGCACTTTAAGACATATACTTTAACATCCAATCCACATGCTTGTGTCAAACCAAAATTTTACCTTCACATCAATGTAAATTACCCCATCATTCTTTAAGCACACTTACGTCAAGAACCACCACTTATCAAGGAATTATATTTTTTTTTTACAACAATCCAACTTTTTTTTTTCAATTCAAGTGGCTCTTCCTTTTTTCAAAATAGTGCACCTTTCTCCCTATTTTATTAGTTCCACTCAAAAGCCAAATTAACCACCCCACACTTTAACTTTTACAAAGTTCATAAATAATTCAAGTGCTCATGAGAGGTTACAATGCTTGAAATAGATGGTTAATTTAAACAAATGTGTAAGGCGTATAATGTGGTTGCCAGAGAAAATAGATTATAGGCTCAAAGAGGTTAACTACAATACATAACAATTAGGTGGGTAAAATATACATATCTGGCTCAACAAGAAAATGCCTATATCACCTTCAAGACTGAACAACACTACTATTTTACTTTACAAACACACAGGGCAAGTTCTAGGCATCAAATGTAATGCACTGAATAACGCAAAACCTTACACACACATGGCATATAACTCACTCGGGATTGGATTCATAGACACTCTAGTCAAAGCAGTTAAGCAAAGTTAAGATAATATAATTTAAGGTACTTCTACAAAAGTCGAAAATTGAGCATAAGCGTCACAACCAAAGTACTCACTATTATCAAGGCATAACCAAGTCAAGAGATATTACTTACATTCACAACACAACACAATGGCTCTTACTTCCCCAAAAAAAAAAACTAACTACACCTGGTTCAAATAAAACCCTTGAAAAAGAAATGTGGCCCAAAGAAAAACCAAGGAAGAATTACTAGACTACCTACTACCTAAAACAAAACAAGAAAAATCTTTTTTGTATTTTATTTAGACTTACTTCCCTCAAGAAAACTGTCTAAAAGATCCGTCATCAGGAAAAGTCCAATCTTTAAAAAAAACATAGCTAAAGTAACATGAAAAGTCACCAGACAATCTCCTCACCTAGCACTTAAAGTTGTGTATTATCCCCAATGCACATCCATACATACAAGAGGGTAAAAAACTCCGTGTAGGCCAAAGGCCGAAGCACTAGTAGTTCATGGGGTACTCAGACTTCTCCCAGCTTGGTCCTTCGTCGGGTACCTCACACTTAGTTCCAACCATTGCATTTGTTGGTGCATCCTTCCAATACCTTTTCTTTCCATGCTCCTAGAAAATAAAAAAATTGACACTACAAAAATAATATAATTAATAAGTAAATAAATAAATAAATAAAGCAATAAAGTTGGGTTGCTTCCCAACAAGTACTTGATTTAACATCGTGGCACGAGGTGAATCAATTTCTACCTCCACTTTGAACTTATGAATCGGACCCCAAGTTTTGATTCTGCTCTATGATCATACTAGTGGAACGAATCTAGTTGACCCAATAAAATAATGTAGTATTCTGCACTTCTTGGCCTTTAAATGAGGTGTGTAATTCTGATTTTCCGACAAGAAGAATTCCAGAATGTAAGCACTTTGTTCCTCATTCCTCGACTCCACAAATGGCTCGGACGACTCTATTTTCATATCATTATCTAAACACAATGTGGAAAAATGCTTGGAGTAAGGACCAACGCCCTCAACTACATGAATATTGGGACAGTCTGCATTCTCAAAACTAATGACAATAGATTCAACAAAATATGTATCATCAATATTGTCACGAACCCAAACCCCGGTCGTGATGGCGCCCAACACATTGCTAGGCAAGCCCGACCATCTTACCAGCCAAGTATAATTGTACTGATTAATCGGTGTGATTAGCCTGTTTTCATAACAAATCAAGAAGTGTAGAAATGAAACACAAGAACACAGTCCCAACCAAATCGTGATGTCACAAGTCCGAGCCTCTACAAATGAGATCTACTACACAATCAAGTCTAACCAGAATGGAGACAACAAAATGATAAAAAGAAAGAGGTCAGGTACTGCGGACGTCGGCATCTACCTCGAAGTCTCCACATAATGGGGATAATAAAGCAGTTGCGATAGCTCAACTGCCCTCCTGAACCTGTATATCTGCACAAAAAGTGTAGGGGAGTGGGGTGAGTATATTTCAACTCAGTGAGTAACAATAATAAACAATAACTGAAAATAAGAACTCCTGTACTATCACTAAACAGTTCTAAGGCAACCCCCACAGGTTAGTCATCACTATAATGAGTACTCTGATCCCCAGTCCACATCTATCTCATCTAGGTCCCACACTGACCACATCCTCACTCGTACCACTACGGTATACAGCCATCTCAATATATGGAGACATATACATCTGTCTATAACATATAAATATTTCAGTATATATATGAATATGAATAAGTATAATGCTGCGGCGCGCAGCCCGCTCCAATACATATACCACCGCGGCGGCGCGCCCGCTCCAATACATATACGCTGCGGGCGCGCGCCCGACTCCGTGTAGTCCGTCCCACATGTATATTACATGTATATTACATGTATATTACTGCGGCGTGCAGCCCGTCCCACATGTATATCACATGTATATTACAGTGGCGTGCAGCCCGATCCAATATATATATGTATATATCTCTATATCGCTGCGGTGTGCAGCCCGATCCCAGTCAGTATATACTTGGCCTCTCATGCCCAATATAATATATCACAGTGGGTCCTTGACCCTGTCTCAGTCAATGTAGTCGTGCAGTCCGTCCCACATGTATATTACATGTATATTACTGCGGCGTGCAGTCCGATCCAATATATACACTGCTGCGGCGTGCAGCTCGATCCAACATGGGTATATATATAATACCTCATAGTGGGTCCTCGACCCTATCCCAGTCAGTATATACTTGGTCTCTCAGGCCCAATACAATATATCACAGTGGGTCCTTGACCCTGTCCCAGTCAATATAGACTTGGCCTTTCAGGCCCAATATAACATCTCATAGTGGGTCCTTGACCCTATCTCATCTCAATCGGTATAGACTTGGCCTTTCGGGCCCACTCAGCTAGAACAGGGAATTCCACCTTAGATAATCTCTCTCAATGTACACATCTAGTACGGGCTCATATTATGTTATACAGCTAGAGCTACGACTGAGTGTATGTTTCCAACACGATATAAGGGTCACCTAGCTCTATAGGTCCCTAATGCTCTACAGATCGGCACAAGGCCCCAAACACGGCTTTTAGCCCTATTGTACAGTTATAATCTCAGTAACAGTCATACAACACAGTATTCTATTAGCCGGGAAGGACTAAGTCCGAACCCCCAATCATAATGTCACTACGCCCGTCAGAAAACGCGTGTCTCATCTCAATATAGCACTGTGAAGTGCTAGTACGGGGTTTAAAACCCTCAGTACATTGTTTACTACTACCACTCACCTCGAACCGGTAGAAGCATCGGTCCACCTTGCGCTTGCCTTGCAAATCAATCTCATCGGTTGCCAACTCTTCTCAAAATCAATGATAATACATCAATATATGCTAAATTCACGTAACCCATTCGAAATAACCCAAATTGCATCAAAACCCACAAAGTTGTCAAAATCCGACTTTTGGTACGCTTCTCGAAAAATTATAAAACTCACATTTTCGGAATCCTCGTCCCTCCACGAGTCCATACATACCAAGAACTCCCAATTCGGACCACAAATTGTCCTTCAAATCTTTATTTTATATTTTGGGAGATTTCATCAATTTTTTTCCCAAATTCCATCCCAAATCACAAATTAAATGATGGATTCAATGATATATTCATGTAATCTAGCCAAATCTAAGTTAGAATCACTTACCCCAATGAATTTCTTGAAAAACCTTCGAAAAATCGCCAAAATCCGAGCTCTCTAGGTCAAAAAATCAAATAAAACATAAAACTTCGTATTTATAGAGTAACCCTCGGATTCCAGCAGTGCTGACCGCACACAAATGACCGCGGTCCGCGCCCAGTCCCCGCAGCCGCACAAAAATGGCCGCGGCCGCGCAGTTTGCTCTGCAGTGACAGGTTTTGGTATTTTGACCATAACTTTCGCTACAAATGTCGAAATTATGATTTCTTTAGTGTTCTGGAAACTAGACACGAAGGGCTACAATGTTTATTTTTGAATTACCTCAAAATTCCTTGTAGATAAAAAGATATGAGCTTCCGAAGTAGGACCAGTGATCTGAAAATGTTTTCCACCTACGCGGACCGCACAGAAATGACCGCGGTCCGCGCCCAGCCAGCGCGGCCGCGTCCCAATGACTGCCCCTTCCATTTTATATGTTACGGGATGTCCGTACTCACTCGAAATACACCCGAGACCCCCGGGACCTCAACCAAAAGCACCAACAAGTCGGAAAACACATCACGGACTTAGTCGAGGCCTCAAATCACATCACATATCATCAAAATCATCGAATTACCACGGATTCAAGCCTAAATTTATCAAGTTCTTCCAAAACTCACATTCGATCCTAAACCCGACCAAATAATATCCGAATGACCTGAAATTTTGCGGACAAGTCCAAATTCACTTAACGAAGCTACAAAACTCTCGGAATTCCATTCCGACCCTCTGATCAAAATATCACCTATCGACCGGAATCCGCCAAAATATTAACTTCGCCAAAATAGGCTAACTTTTTCACCGGACCTCCAAAATTACTTCTGATTTCGCTCTTAAGCCTTAAATCTTTACATGAAACTAGTCGTATCCTCAGAATTCAATTCCGGGCCGTTTACCTCATCGGTCAACATTCGGTTGACTTTTCCAACCTATTCTCCTCATAAAGGGATTTATGGCCTCATTTCTATTCAAAATCTCTCCGATTTGCTTCTAACTTTCCAAACACATTTAAAATAGCATATTGAGGTATTAAATTAAGAAAACGGGGCGATAACTCCCGTAACGACAAGTTGGGTCGTTACATTCTCCCCAACTTAAACAAACGCTCGTCCTCGAGCGTACCCAGAGTTGTATTGGAAGCAATTCAATAGCTGTATGACCTTACCAAGTATGTATGCGGGGTGGTACCACGTCACCCTCTCTAACATAAGTTTGATAACACAATATAGCTGAACTTCTACAGTCCATCTAGACCATAGACCACATTGCACTTTCCGAAATCATATACCAATTCCGAATCCCACGTCTATACTCAGGATACACACGATCCAACTGTAATAGCCAACTCACCACTCCGGGTGAGATCACATGATGTATCAAACAACCCGATCACTCGATACGATAGTCTCTAATCACAACAACTGGCCACAATAACCAAATACTAGCAGAAAGAACCTTTCTCATTAGATAAAGTCTTATTCCAACACCTTCATATCCTGCCCACGGCAACTGAAGCACGCGATATACCGAACCCATCTCTCGGGTCAACCATTCGTGAATCTATTTCCCTTTTAAAACCGATACCACAATAAGTTTCGGAGCCAAACCTCGATATTACCTTTCTAACGAGCTGAAATCATATATGTTCGCTCTCATTAATGACTCGAATGATCATTTCGGTTATAACACACCACACTGGTGACATGACACCTCAGCATCGGCCTACGATCTGAACACACTCGAATCATGACAACTGACTTGCACAAAGAGCCATAATTCAAATTCTTCAATACCATCACAACACATAATTGAGATTCTCGTCTCATATCATAGAATTAGAGTACCTGAATCCTCCTCGAAAGGTCATAACATCACGTGGCCTTGCCACAACTCATGATTCTATCCAAACATTATTACTCATGGAGCACCTCAAGTCGCCATGCTCAAAACGGTTAGCCAAACACATATTTAGGTCTGAACTCAAGCAATCAATCACACGCGGTGATACATTTAGTATATGCTATCGAATCCTGAATGGACACAACCGATGTGCTATTCCCCGAGCGATACCCAATACGGACTATTCCTCATAAGAGAGGAAGTATTGTATACAAGGTACATATAGGAAGCTATATTTCCCACATCACACTGTTGCGGCGCGCAACCCGTTCCAATAGCATACCTGTGGCGGCGTGCCACCCGATCCAGATACCATACATGTGGCGGCGTGCCACCCAATCCAGATACTATACATGTGGCGGCGTGCCACCCGATCCAGATACTATACATATGGCGGCGTGCCACCCGATCCACGCATAAATCTAGCAAAAGGGAATGCACATCGACTCAAGTTGCTCATTGCAACAAACATGTATATATAGCCTCGAGCTCGGTCACATGAAACTCATCCGACAAAGTTCCTCAATACCGGAACTGAATCAATGGTAGATACCTCTACACTAACATCCGCCACGAAGTCCCAACTGGCAAAGCAATACCTACCAACCGTCCGCTGGCTCTAGCGTACATCCACCCTGCTGGAGCATGATCTGATGCGCTCTGCCATGCAGTTTGCGACATGTTTCCGACATAGTCCATATCACATTAGTCTGGACAACCTGGCTTATGACAACCAGTCAGCAATCGTATATCATTATTCAAATTCATCATATCAAGTAACGAGATAGCCACTGGAGCTTCCAATTTCCGATAATCGCTACACTGTGCCGATACTCACAATATACCACCGCTGCGTAGGCGGGTTACGAGAACTTCTAGTCTTCAACACATACATAACACAGGGATCACTATGCCTGATTCCGTACTTCACCGTACGATTACATAACGCACCTCAAACGTCCATTCATACCACGAAAGCCATTCATAAATTTCATTATGTCATCAACGACTCAATTATTACAGTCGATCCAACGGGAGTATACCACCATACCGCTAGATATTATTAGTTTATTTTACCTGGCCCCTTTTTGACCATAGACTCTGCCGAAATACTAGTATAGCAGTACCATTCTCCTAAATCACCAGGAAGATTGATTCTCAGATTATCTGCAGCTGCCCACGCTGCTTGAGGATTTTAATGACTCCCCATATAATATGAATTGATCTCAAAACTTGAACATGCCGTTATCAACTTTCCATAACACATCGCATATACCATACCACACTAAGACAACAGGGAAATTTCATATCCCTTTCCCTACGCCGCAAATATCAGCACACTCAACTAGTCAAGGACTTTCATGATCCCATATAGAGAAAACTCATTACACATTCCAAGCTTTACATACCAACAGGAAATACACTCATTTTCAAACCAGGTAAAACACATCATAAACCCTTTCTCCCAATTACATTGCATAAGTTAAATTGCCAGGACTGAGTCCTTATACCCATACCGAGTTACACAACTGCCAATACTCAAAAGCTTTATTGCACAATATCGGCGAGACTCATTACTTCAAACATATACCAGGAATTAATCGTATTCCTTATCATACCGTTTCGGTTTATTAACAAGTTGATCCATTTACCCAATTTTCTTTCTGATTCATCTTTAATTTAATACTAGTCTTTACTGCAGCACCACAATGCCTCAACCCATGTTACCACACAAGACTCATACATAAGACCATACGGTCTAAGACCCATAGGCCACTGAACACTCTCTCAATTGTTTCCTAGAAATACCACATTCTACAATACTTTGTTTTGAAGAACTTCCTGCGATTTGAATTTGTTATCATTACCTTTCAATACGGATACAAAGAATCTCATCATCCCCATAACATAACAAAAGTCTTGATTTCTTCTAACAAAACCACGGTCTTTAGCCACGTACACAATCTTAAGGCACCTGACTGTTGCAAGCGTAAATCTTGAACACCGCAAGGCTATTCTCGGGCGTCATTCACCCTTAACCAGTTATAATTCAACTGCCTTATTAAACAGAACCACTCGGGCCTTACTAGAACTCTGACACCGCAGAACATGATTACATACGGATACAATTAACTATCTTTCTTTTCTATACATCAAACATTCTTTAGCAACAGCCGCTCAAAACCTCCTAGTATTTTCTCACATCTACGAAGCACCATAACCTTCATCAGAATTTTTCCCAACATGCTTAGGGACAGAACCATCATAGCACACAATAGTGCAATCAGTTAGTCAATCACAACCTCCCCAACTTGGCTCGGAGCCGTACATCAAAGCACTTTTAGCCACTCATAGCATTCTTACTCAATTGATGCTCCAATGTTACAGTGAGATTAAACTCGAGCTATTTACAAACTTTGGCGGAGACTCGAATCATCGGAAATCTTAACTCTTTTGCAATTCTCGTATTCATTCACACGCAACAATTAAGCCCATTCCTTAGGCCACAACATCTTTTCTAAGTCCTAAATTTTTCAAAAATTTCGGCAGAATTTCCTTTGTAAATTGGCCTATCCACCTGCCAGAGAATCACCAAACCATTTTAACAATACACCAACAACTCAACAAGACGTCACAATGTATTTCAACAACATAAATCTCAATACTACACGAATTATATCATCAGCATTAGTACATGAACATGCGCTGCACCTGCTCAAATCATAACACATATACCTTTCACCATGATACACCTAGTACAACCAATTTGGTTTTCCTGCGTCTGAACTCATACTACCACACGTAATGCACTTTACCTTTCCACTAAGGAATATGAATATACTCACCATGCCCATAGCTAGGTCTACGTAACAGATATAAGGATTGAATACCTTGCAGCTCACCCATTATCAAACTGCCATTTTCACGATTAAGATCAATAATGATCGCATGAATTTTATAATACCGGCTCGCGAAGTTAGCACCTCGATGCTCAAGCCATAGACAAGGATCCGGCCTCAAGTCCTCCAGACAGGCCCAATATGAATTCACAAAGATTATATCTCGTCCCTCGATTGGGGATGTGAGCACATGATTTTTGCACCAGGCAAATAATTCCAAAATTAAAATAAATATGTTTTTGAGTGCAATTACTTGCTTTGCTTGAAATTAGTTATATTTTTGTGTGTTTGAATAAGTAAAAATTAGAAAAAATCAAAAAAAAATAGTAGTAATTAATTTGTTAGTTTAGTTAATTAGAAAATTAGTAAAATAGCTTAAGTAGTAGAAATTAGGAAAAAATAACAGAAAATTACCAAAAATACTAGAAAATTAGAGTAGGTAGTAAATTAGGATTTATAATTTTTCATAAAAGAAAAGAAAAAAAAAGTATAAAAGAAAAATGCATAAAAATCATTAAAACCAGAAAATACAAAAAAATAGATATATACATATGTGTAGTATAATAAAATTGGGCCAAAATGCTGTCCAGATAGCTGGCCCAGTGTATTGAGCCCAAACGTTCCGGTCCGTAAGCCTGTTAATTAGTGAAAATCTTGGCCGTTCGATTGTATTATCCAACGGTTGAGATAGATGGCGGAATTTTTGGTTTAATTAAATTACGAGATCGAATCGAAGCCGTCCATCCTAGTTGATCCAACGGGCGAGACCTTGGTCTCATTAGCATCCAAACGGCGTCGTTTTTGTAACGCGCCCAACAGCCATTGATCTCCATCATATCAACGGTCGAGATTACATGCGACATTCAGCCTATAAAAGGCTTATGTCTGAAGACCCCCAGCCACTTCTCATGTGTTCAAACCCTAGCCGCCCCTGTATCTCTCCTTCTTCATCTTCTTCAACCCCAGAAAACCCTAGGCGGCCATGGCGGCCACCACCCTCCACGGTGGTCGCCGGCCTTTCAATATCCTTTCCTTCTTCATATCCTCTTCTCCTTCTTCTTTGTTCCAGAGAAAACCCCAAGAATTTCCTTTCTCCATAAATCCCGGTCACCGGAATCCTCGCCGGTGATCGCCAAACAATGAACCACTGCCTGAAACCAATACCAATCGACTCCTTTTCATGAGATCTACCCAACCATACTAGCCTCCACCCTCGAATCAAACCCAGTCGCTTCGAATATCCCAAAAAGGGTCGTCGGAACCCTAACTCCGCCGACCCCAAATTCAACACCCAATCAAGACCTCACCTTTACCCTCACCCAAACACCCCTCTGCAGTCAAAACTCAAAAAAAGGCCTCGTCTTTAGGCCTGAAAGAAGAATCAGAGAAAAATTGGAAGAAAAGGGTTCTGAAAAATAATAGAGAAACATGAACGAATAAAGAAAAAGAAAACAAGCAAGAATAAAAAGGAGTTAGAGAGTTCGAGAGAGGGTGAGGAGTGAAAGGAATAGGAAGCTCGGGGGACAGTCCCCGCAAGCTAAGTACCCCCCCTCTTCTGTTTGCTTTGTTTACCTGTTTTGCCTGCTATTTTCTTGTTATTTCTGTGTGTTTAGCATGCTTTTGATCAATTAGTCGCATGAACTAGGATTTTTATTAGTCTTTGAAGAGTTTTAGTTTATTTGTTTGTTTTTCTGTTTAAAAGACCTGTTCTTCTTTATCTTGTTAATCTTTGTATGTTATTTCTTGTGTTATTAGACTGCATGTTTCTTGCTTAGACATAGATTTTATCTGGGTCCTTTCTTTGTTTTTTCTGTTTCATGCTTTCTTTGTTCATGTTCTCTGACTTCGTATGTTTTTGACTTGTTTAGTTTTAGGGTTCTATAATCATCTTATTCACATCATTTGTTATTACTCTGTTCTGACTGTTTTAGGTTTAGTTTAACACTAATGATGACTTTCATCTTATTCATCTTCATATGCATATTCTCCTGTTTGTTTATTTTCATGTTCTGTTTCTTCCATGTTTAGTCATGTTTAGTCTAATACATGTTTTAGGGTTATTAAGTGTTTGGTTTGTCTCTCGAGTTCAAAATTAGATCTTGATATTCATGTCCTCTCTTCTATTCTGTTAGGGTTTTTATCTTGTTAGTTTTTAATAGCTCTTCTGTCAACTTACATGTTTGGATCCTGATACTATGTTCAATGGTTTGTCTTTCATTGTCACTCATGATTTGTATTAGATTACTTTTGTTGGCTTGCAATATCTCAATTGTTTCTCTTTCTGTATCTTCACATGTCTAGTCTTAGTAAAGCTTGGCAATCTTTATTCATCCCTTATCCTGTCTTTAATCTGGGGTTCACTCCTTTGCTCACATGCTGGTGGTCTCATTTGTGTTCATTTTTAGTGCAAATCTAATATTCTTGTCATATCATCTCTCATATGTTTTATTTGATGAATGAGTATGCCAATTTGGGGTCTGTTTCTCTTCATGTTACCCTCATATGATAGACTTAGGTTTCTCTTTTCACTGTTTCTCCATGTTCTTCTTGTCATCATCTTCATCTCATTTGTCATGCACTTGTGCTAGATTTAGGAATGTTATTCTTTGTTTCTTCATGGCTTTCCTATTCTTCATCCCCACTCTTAACATGCATATATCAAGCTAGGGTAGCACTTAAAAATGAACTCTAATTACCCTGCTTAGGTTAGTTGAACCATGAATCCTGTTTCTTAGAGTTTAATATTCTGAGCTTGTTTATGCCTTGAACCTTGGTGATTCTGAGTTGTTCAAACTTTCATGTGACTGAAACTGGTAGTTATTAAGTCTTAATTAGCATGATTTCATACTTTGTCTCATAAAATTAGATAATGTGAATTAATCAACTGAAATTCAACCATATCAATTGCCTTCTCTGAGTTTTGGTTGATTATTACATTTTGTTTGATCTTATGTGTCTTAATATGCAATCCATGTTTGAAACTGATTTAGTTTACTGGTTCTGGTTGAGTGTAAGTATTTGATTAACACTGTTTGAACCCTAGGTGAATTGGTTATAGCTGTTAGCATTAGGTTCTATGAAAGTGGTTAGTTTTTAAATAGGTAAAACACTAAAAATGATCATAATTAGGCTATAGGTTTAATAATTGGCCTAAGAATGGTCAACCTTGCAAAGGGTTGACCAATTCCGTGAGCCCTAACACACAGCTCACTGTTTAACAGTGGCTGGTTGTGCAAAGGGCTATGTCTGCAAATGCAGACTAGCCCAGGCTCTATATTGAGCCCTGAACAGCAAAGTGGCCAAACCCGTAAAGGTTTTGGGCCCAACTGTTCAGTATATGGCTTTGATAGCCCAAGCTAAGTCTCAACTTGAGACTGGCTAATTCTTAAATAGGTTAATCATAACAATAAAACAGGCTATGCCTGCAAGTAGCTTTAATTAGGAATAAATGGGTCTTAATTGACTGGAATTAACTTAAAAATGGCTAATTTTGAAATAGTTCTTAAAAATGAAACTGGCCAGCCCTTAAATACTAATGCTAGGGCTGGCTATTAGTTAAATAGTTCAAAACAAGTTGAAAATCTGCCCTAGGCAAGCTAGTAAATCAGCAGTGCCCTTAGGGGCATAATTGGGTATTGAAAAGGTAAAATAGTAACTAGTAAGAACTTAGGAGGGTAATAGGGACATTCATGCTCCTGATTTCTGCAATTTTGCAGAGATTTAGGGTATAATGGTCTCCTAAAAATGGGAAATCTGTAAAAATCTCAAACCCCTAAGGTCATACTAGTAAAAGGCCATAAAAGAGAATCTTTAGAACCTTCCAGCACATGCTGGAAGGGTTTTTAGTAACTGAAATATGGACCAAAGTGTAGAATGAATAATTTTAGGAGGGGGAAAGTGGGATTAATCCCATACTTCTTCCCCAAGTATTCAGCCCTAAAGGTTAGCTATAAATATCTCAAAAAAGGGGCTGAAAAGGGGGTTCCAATCTGAGTGAGATAAGAAATACATTTGGGTTCCAGGGGAGAGTAATCTGAATAGGGTTGAAAATTCTGAGAGTAATCTGGAAAATACATTGAAATTGAAATTCATTGGACACAAAAAGCTTGAGAGAGAAAATTAGCAATAGAATAGTAAGATTTTCTGGGTCTTCTAGCGGATTTCACTGGGTTATCTACTTAAGTCTTCTCTGTTTGCTGTGGACTTGGTTGTTGCTGTGTTGCTGTGATTCCTTCTCTTCACTGTTGCATTCATTGTTGTTTCAGTCCTTACTGCTGCTACTTACCTGCCTTCCCCTAGACTCATCGGTTTCTTTTCGTCTGACCCAGGTACCTTCCTCAATCCACTGAAGATGTAACTGCTGAAAATAATGAAATGAAGCCTTATTTTAATTACCCTGTTATGATCTTATATTGTCTTTTAGCTAGTTTCAGCATTTATAGCTTGACTGATGTAATATGTAACAGTAGGAAACAAAGAACATAAACAATGTAATAGTATAGTAGTAGTAGTATAGTAGTAGTATAATATAAATAGTTTACCACTTAGTTTAATTAGGTAAAAGTACTAAAACAGAAGCTGATTAACAACACCTGCAAAACTAACAATCTGGCAACGAAATTCGGTAGGAAATCAGTAGTGTAATGTTAGTGTTGGTGTAGATCATTCATCACTTAGCTAAATATGGGTACTATTAAAACTAGAGCTCATTAATTCATTTGCCTACATTAGTAATACTGAGCTCATTCAGTTAATCTGTTTCATTAATTAATCTTAGTGTTTGAACAAGTTTAAAAGATAAGAAGCAAAATAGGCAATAATGTTAAAACAGGTTCAGCTCTGGTGTTAAAATTAGTGTTCAAACATAGCTTAAAGTGGTGTAACGGGTTCAAAAAGAAAATAGGCAGAAATAGTAGTTCATTCGCAATAGGGTTCGAAACATCTCATAATGTTGAATTAGACTAGAGTTAATAATGAATTTGTGTACATATCACTTAGCTTGGAATAATTTAGTTAACGTTAGTAAATAATCAGATTGATGAAGCATTGTCTAATATAGTTGAATCACCCTTCTTTTCCTTTCTTAGTATAAATAATGTCTAAGTTGTTAATAGGCGGGTTGGCAGAAAGCAAAAATGGAACAACGGTAGTCCAGTCATCTATAGATTAATTAGTAGTAATCTGGTGTAAGTATTGATTATATTGTATAGTGATTCTTATCTTCTGAAAAATGAATAAAAGTGATGTGATTTCATTTCCAATTCTGAGTATTTATTCCTTTATGCAACCTGTACCATATCCTCTGTTATTGCAATCTGGTTTAGGCTCAATGTATAGCGTGGGCCTGAACTACCCTACGAATTTGTTTGGTTCATTGATCAATAACCTGAAGCTGATCCAGTCAAGCGAAAAGAAGATCAGGTCCAATAAATAGTAAGAATTCGACGGGCCTGGATTACTATAGAATTAGTATTACGATTAAGGCAAAAAACAAATATAGAAAACTTAGCCAAATATTAGTACTCTTTAATAAATAATTTGGGACGAGCCTCACCCGAATAACACCGGGGCCCCCATTTAGTAATAATATAAACACAAATAGATTCGGGAAAGCTAATAGCTAATTCCATAGCTTCTCCCAAAAGATTTGAAAGCCGATAGACGTTACTTTAAGGCACGATTTTAATATACCTTCCTATGAACGAGTGTGCACTTGGTGCGACTCAAATCCAAATCTCGGCAAAGCCGAAATACACCAAAAGTCATAGGCGTACTGGTTGCGGTATGACTCGAGGCGTGTTTCCGCAATGTCGCAAATTCCTAAAAAATGACATTTAACGTAAAAGCACATTATGTTGTTTAAAACTTATAATTGAGTCAAACGAAAGTCAAGAACGCCAGTGGAGCGACCGTGCTAAAACCACGGAATCCGGGAGTGCCTAACACCTTCTCCCGGGTTAACAGAGTTCCTTATCCGGACCTCTGCTTCGCATACATTTCAAAGAGTCAAAATTCCTCGGATTCGGGATTAACCGGTGACTTGGGACACCATTGTCATTCCCAAGTGGCGACTCTGATTAATCTCTAAATATATCCCGAACCGATTGTCCTTAAATTGGAAAAACTCCTTCCCTTACGTTATTTTATCCGTATCGGGTAATTGAGCGTCGGGGTATACCCTACAAGTGTATTTATACACCTTACGCATGTTGGGGTAGTAAAAAGGGAGGTGTGACAGCTCTGGCGACTCTGTTGGGGATCCAACCCTGAATTTCGATTTCAGGGTTTAAGAACTCGAGCTCCTTAGAACTGCCGTTTGCGTTTTGTTTGACTTCATTATATGATTTGAACAACATGCTATGTGCTTTATCGCTTTTGATATTATGTGAACTGTATATATAGAATTGTGCCGAAAACCTTTCTCTCTCCTCCCCGGGGATGTGCTTACTGGTTGAGACTCCCCTTTCTGTTAAATGTCACCTTAAATTAAGAAAACAGAGGCCGGATAAGTTACAAAGCCGATTGACTCCGCGGGTCACCGGTACGTAGCCCCCTCCTCGATTCGAGTTGTCCGCTCGGGTACACGGTCTAGCACTCTATGAAACCATAAGATCTTGAACATAGGTCTAGGACGATTATTTGCATCATATTTGACTTAGGGGACTCAACACAGGGGTTGAGTCCGTCTAGGACAGGTGACCCGGTATTGAAAAGACCGAGCATGCTATGTGTTGCATTTTATTGTCCTTGACCGTTATGCGGACCGGCGGAAATCCCGAGATTGGAAAAATTGTTGAAAAAGGAAAAAAAGAGAGAGAGGAAAATAATGATTTGTAGAAAATAGGTATCCGGAAAATTTGAAAACTTGAAAAAATAGGTGGAACATTTTCTGAAATAATTGGTCAAATAATCTGACCGAACTACGCAGGTTTGATTCTCGCCATTAGGTGGGATACGTAGGCAACCCTTAAACGGGTCCAACCACACTTTTAGAAAAAGACCAAAAAGATTTTCTTTTCAAATAATCGAGGTGATTGCTATTTTTGGGAATGGCCGAATGTTCCGAAAGGACGACGGAATGCTGTTTTTGCAAAAATGGCCACTTCGAAAATCATTTTTCTTTTCTTTCATTCAGAATTGAAAACTTGCATTGAAAAAGATTTTTCCTTTTTAAAATAAAATCACCTTAATAAATGTGCAGGACGAGCACGATGATGAATGAACAATTTTCCCTGAATAAAATCCCTTTGGAGCTGAGATTATGGTGGCAGGACATGGGATCCGATGGTCAAGACTGGGTCAAAAAGTACTTGAAAGGCCTTACGGGGTTACTCGAAATAGTTCCTCGAGGTGATGTGGTTAGAGCGTTGGTCACGTTTTGGGATTCGGCACACAACGTATTTCATTTCCCGGATTTTGAACTTACCCCAACTTTGGAGGAGATTGCCTTTTACATCGGGAAGACCGAGGTTCCGCTGAAAGGAAAATACCCGGTATCTCCGAGGACGGTGACAGTACATCGCTTCCTCGACTCTTTGAAAATTGCCCTGGAATGTTCATAATGAAGATCTGGCCAACGGGTTTTGTTCTTTAAGCTTCATCTACAATAGGTTTGGACACGTTGGGGGTTTCAATGATCTTACCAACAAGCTATGTTGCAAGTCCAACCGGGCGAAATGGGAAGAACACCGGAGGTTCGCATTTTTGGTAGCATTTCTCGGAGTTGTTGTATTCCCGAGAAAAGATGGACATATCAATATAAAAGTCGCCGGGGTAGCTTCCACACTGATAGTACAAGAAAACTGTACTCTGGCCCCGATGATTGTTGCGGATATCTATCGTGCTCCGACTGCGTGCAAAGCAGGGGCTAGCTTCTTCGAGGGGTGCAACTTGATCTTGCAAATTTGGCTAATCGAGCATCTGTGTCACCACCCTTCATTCTCGAGCTATGGTTCGGCCGATCGGACATGTTTGGAAGAGTTCAATACGAGGACAAAAGAAGTAAGGTTGCCAGAAGGAGTCCAAGGTTGGATTGGGTATCTTCGATCACTAACTGACGGTCAAATTGATTGGACGTATGACTGGTTACCTCTTGACGAGGTAATATACATGCCAACGGAGGGATCGCCATTTTTGATCATGGGTTTGAAGAGTATACAACCCTATGCACCCTACAGAGCCCTGCGACAGTTGGGTCGGTGTCAGATTATTCCGAGAGATGGGGATCTCAGTGTGCAAGCTGTGGAGATTGGTCCGGACGGGCAATTCCCGGAAGCAAAAATCCGGCAAATCTGGAACGAGTGCCAAAATTTGAAGATTGATACTTGTGTGCCGAATAGAGCAAAGGGGGAGATATCACCCGGGTACTCCACATGGTACCGACGAGGGGTTGAACACGAACGTCTTTCAAAGAGGCCTCACTTGCAGGACCTAATAGAGCAGTCCG
>JASVEL010014095.1:0-66558 GCA_032618575.1 Nicotiana noctiflora
TGAGATTATAACTGTACAATTGGGCTAATATCCATGTTTGGGGCCTTGTGCCAATCTGTAGAGCATTAGGGAACCTATAGAGCTAGGTGACCCTTATATCATGTTGGAAACATACACTCAGCCGTAGCTCTAGCTGTATAACATAATATGAGCCCGTACTAGATGTGTACATTGAGAGAGATTATCTAGGGTGGAATTCCCTGTTCTAGCTGAGTGGGCCTGAAAGGCCAAGTCTATATTGACTGAGACAGGGTCTAGGACCCACTGTGATATACATTATATTGGGCCTGAGAGGCCAAGTATATACTGACCGGGATAGGGTCGAGGACCCATTATGAGGTATTATATATATACCTATATTGGATCGGGCACTCACCCGCAGTTGTATATATATTGGATCGGACTGCACGCCGCAATAATATACATGTAATATAAATGTGGGACGGACTGCACGCTGCAGTATTATTGCGCTTGGGCTGCAGGAGCCCCTTCGAGGTCTGAGTCTGCACACATTCTCAGTGAGCACTGGTGTATATTATGGGATCGGCCTGCGCGCCGCAGCAGTATAAATATATATACATATATATATATTGGATCGGACTGCACACCGCAGTAATACATGTGTGGATTGGGCTGCACACCGCAGTATAATAGTGCTTGGGCCTAGGGAGCCCCTCCAAAGTCTGTATACACCCCCAGTGAGCGCCGTCGACGTTAAATGGAACGGGCTGCGCGCCGCAGCGGTATATGTATTGGAGCGGGCTGCACGCCGCAGCGTTATACTTAATCATATCCTACTATCTACTTAAACACTTATACATTATAGACATAAGTATGTGTCTTTATATGTTGAGATGGCCGTACACCGTAGGGGTACGAGTGAGGGTTGGTTCGGTGTAGAATCTTGTAGAGATAAACGTAGATTGGAGGTTAGAGTACTACTATAGTGATGACGTACCTGTGAGGGTTGCCTTAGAACTGTTAAGTGATAGCACATGAGTTCTTACCTTCAGTTATTATTTATTATTGTTACTCACTAAGTTGAAATATACTCACCCCACTCCCCTGCACTTTCTGTGCAGATCCACAGGTGCCCGAGAGCAGTTGAGACATTGTAGCTGCTGATCCTTGTCTACTTTTGCGGAGATTACGAGGTAGCTGCCCAGCGTCCGCAGAGCCTGTTTTCTCCTTCTTTATCATCTTGTTGATTTCCTATTTGCCTAGACTTGGTTGTATTAGGATGTTATTCTGTAGAGGCTCAGTCTCGTGACACCACGATAATGGTTGGGACCGTATTTTGTATGTTTTACATTTCGTTCATCACCCGATATGATCATTTACTATTTAAGTTTAATTTGATTAGTAACTGGCCTGGTTTAAGGGATAATATGGTCGGGCTTGCCTAGCATTGTGTTGGGCGCCATCACGACTAGGGTTTGGGTCGTGACAGATATAATAAAAAGGGAAGGAATTTTTCCACTTAAAGGACAGTCGAAATGAGATTTATTTATTTAATTTTCAGAGTCTCCACTTGGGAAAATAATGGTATCCCAAGTCACCGGTTTAATCCCGAACCGAGGAAATATGACTCTGTTACAGTCTGCGAATCAGAAATCCGGATAAGGAATTCTATTAACCCGGGAGAAGGTGTTAGGCACTCCCGAATTCCGTAGTTCTAGTACGGTCACTCAACTGTTGTATTTGTTTTTATCTGATTTCTTTATAGATTTCAATTATGTGCTTTAATGTTCCGCTTTTCAATTTTAAAAGAATTGCAACGTCGTGAAAATGCATTTAGGGCCACACCGTACCAATACACCTATGGATTTTAGTATATTTCGACTTCGTTGAAATTTAGATTGGGTCACACAAAAATGCACCCGTAGTTGAGAATGTATGTTATTACAAATCGTGCCTAAAGTATCTACTTCTTTGTTAATTTTGAGAAAGATCGTGAAATTCACTAAACGGTCCTTCCAATTTCTAAGTATTTTATTAAGCAATTATTGAGGGCCCCACCGTTGTGTGTTTGATGCGACGGGTCTCCTTTCATTCATTTTAAGGCCACCTTAAAAGCAACTACAATTCTCTACTAGGTTTTCCCCTAATTATAAAAATAACGAGTCATTGTTAATTAACTATATTTTTTATCTACTAAATTAGAGCCCGTGAATTACTTATTCAAATAGCCTGGGCCTTGAACATAAAGTTCAAGTGGGCGCTGACAGGCCAGCCACAAACTGGGTCAAAGCCCCAATGAGCATAGGACTGAGACAGCAATCTGGGCCAATCCTTGGCTTAGGCCCAAACAATTTTTCAGAACCCAATGATAAAATCCAACCATGTTTTAATCAAAATAACACAAGCTAATAATTACCAAGGTAGTCCATATTACTCACACAAAATTTTCACATGATAAGGTATTAAACATTCATGATCTTATTTTGGAAATAAATTCGAACGAACTCTTGACTTATACAATTTAATGTTATTAAAGTGTTGATCCTTTTAATTGTCAATTAATGCCATGTACACTTGCACTTTCGAATCGCTGATTTTTCATCCATGTATCTACGCAGACTTTCTAATACTTGGCAATATGATTAATGAAGACCAATATCTGACTCATCTCGAATTTAACGGTTTGTATCAACACTGCCTAATTCATTATGACACAATTACCTCAATTCATTAAACTCAGACAAGCCTCAAACATTTCCTTGTTTCAACTAGTATACTAGTTTGAGTGTGGATTAAACCTAAATTAAAATTAAGGGGAAGTATTTCAGCTTCAAACAGTCAGACATTTCATCAAAAATTCTAACTAATTTCAACCAAAACACAAGCCTAACTTATACGAATAGTTACAGTCCAGTGTCTATAGTCCCATTATAAGTTGATATAATTAACAAATAACACACAGTTTAATCACTTTTACATAAAATAAAATAAAAACATAAACGAAAGGCTTCAACAGAGTAGCTCAAACAACATTCACTTCATTTGCATAAGCCTGAGATCTACAAAAAATGTGTACCTGGAATTTGAACAGATCTATTAGATCTAGCAGACACAGTACCACAATATGATTCAGCAACAACACTTTCAGCAGTAAATCACAATCCAGTAAACACGAAACAAGTTCGAAATCCAATAATATGTGAAACTCGGTAGAAAACCAGCTCAAAACCATGCATTTGAACTCCAAAACCACGCAAATTCACATCAGATAATATCTGATCCACAAATCCCAAATATGAATCTTAACAACTAAAATTCAGTTGAAAAACCTAGTGAAATAAGGTTGAACACTTAGATTCTGCTGATTTTGAATTGTTATTGGATGTTTTGGAAATTATTTGGATCGAAAGAAAGAAATGGAGGTCTGAAAACTTCAGTTTTGGATCTGAACACTGATCCGACCTATTGATTCTATTTTATCAATGTAACAGTAAACTTTTTGTAGTTTTTGAGATTTTCTATCTGTTGTTTTTGATTTCTATGAAGATGCTTCAGATCTGAGAGAGGAAATTGAAGCCTGGGAGACCAATTCCAGATCTGGAGCTGGGTACATATTTTGGTGATTTTTTAGTGTTCAAAAAGCTTTAGGACTTTAAAGTATTTAGGATTTTTAAAAAATCAGATTCAAAATCTAGAGAAAAGTCCCTTATTAAACAGATTTTCTATCTATTTATAGAGTTAAGAGTTGGAGGGAAGTTTGAATCAGATTTTATCTAACAATCCTTTATTTTTAACTTGATTAACAGATTGCTACACTTATTTATTTAAAGTTTACACTAGAACCCATTCTAGAAGGTTCTAGCTAAGTCTACTACATTCTTATCCCTTTCTAATTCCAATTCTGCCCTCACTTGCATTTTTTATTTACTGAAATACCTTTTATGATGTCCAAACCACCCTTAATCCTCTATATTTATTACGATTATACCAATTTCCTTCCTAATTATACCCCTACTACTCAAGCCTTGTTACCTTATGCCATTTTTCCTACCCAGAATACCTCTGAAGCCTTTTACAATTACCATTAACCATTTTATACCCCAAATGCCCCTTAAGACTTAGCTGAATTTACCCAATTAACCCACAACCCTATTAAATTCCAGCTTTTCAATTATAAGAAATAATATGTATTTAATAAAATTAAACAGCTATAACCAATTCCCAAAATATCGACCAAAGCAACAAAGAATCGATTAGAATCAATCTCAACTCATTCCTAAATCAAATTCATACGAATAAACCTAAGTCAAAACTAATTAAGCCTAAATGGATATCAACTAACCGTCAGTAAACAAAACTAAATCAAGACGGAATTAATATCAAACTTTAAGTCTAAAGTATCAGCAATTAAGAAACAAATCTAATGGAACTAACTAACAAACTATAACAGAATTCAACAGAGAAAAAATCACAAAGAAAAATAAGAAAGAATATCATATTAATTTCAGAATATCAGTTACTAAATCGGTAAACTTTACTAAGCAACCATAACCATAAAAATCATTTAGAAACATATAAAAACATGATAAAATCAAAAGGAAAAAAACATGCATATAGAAATATAAAAAAAGAAACAACTGGATCGAAATAAAATAAAGAGAAGAAAGAAACTTAGCTTTTTCGTTGTCTTTTCTCCTCTTTTTTTTTTAAAAAAACGATTCTGGTTATCCGAGAGGCCTTGTGTCACGACCCCAAAACCCGGTCGTGATGACGCCCAGCACATTGCTAGGCCAGCCCGACCAATCAACTATAACACCGAGCTGTCAGCTCACACTTTATCCTTTTTAAGCATAAACAATAGCTTTATAATGAAATAACATCCAACACATCAGGATTAGACATCCCAAAACCAGTATAAACCTCCCACCGAATCAGGAGTCATAAGTCATGAGCCTCTACCAAAAACTAAAGTTGTGATAGTGTATACAACCGTGTGCAAGTGTAGAATAGACTAAGAAAGCAAAGATAGACTGGAGAGTCAGGTCCTGCGGACGCTGGTAGCTACCTCGACTGTCCAAGTAAAGCTCTCCGAGAAGATGTAAGCTCAGCTCTGCTGTGATGTATCTGGATCTGCACACAAGGTGCACGGAGTAGTGTGAGCACTTCCAACTCAGTGGTAATAAGCAACGGTATGACAGCGAAGGTAAGAAAACCCAATACAATACTAAGCAAGGCTATACAACAATATCCTGTATTAGTTATCAACATGAACCATATCAGAAACTAGCAATATCAGCTATCAGAGTAACAAGTAAAGATAAATGCAATACAACTCATGAATATGACTGCTACAGTGCGTATCCCGATCCATTTGGGTACCCATGCTCACTGTAGGGGTTCAGACTCTGGAGGGGCTCCTACAGCCCAAGCACAATATCATGATATGCTGCGGCTCGCAGCCTGATCCACTACCAGTCAGCTATAATGCAATGCAAGCCTCATAAGCGCAGAAATAGTATTTGAAATCTCATTTTATCATTTTTAGTAGAAAATAGTGTTTCAGAAATTCCAGAGTTTGGAAACCATTTTAGATAGTAGTAGCTCAGGACTGGTATCAGAATAACATGCCAATATCATAGAAATAATAGTAACGATCCTCGCGGGATCCCAATAACTGGCTCATAGCCCAAAGATATCCACAACCATCCAAGCAGGAGTTTCACCGGCTCAAAAATAGCCAACAACATAGTATAGCACTATTAGGTCGGACTAAGCCATAGTCCCCAATCACATTCGACCACGCACTCACAGGAGAGTACGTGTTTTGCCTCAATACAGCGTCACATAGTGATATACCGGGGTTTTGAACCCGCTGGTCATCACCCACACCTATTACTTACCTCGACTCGGCTCGAAGACTAGTCTGCAATGCCCTTTCCACGAGAATCGGCTTCCACGGGTGTAGAATCTGATCAAAATCAATAGAAATGCATCAAAATAGGCTAAAGGGACATTACCCAATCGAAACAACTCGAATTACACCAAAAACCACAAAGTTGCCAAAATCTGACTCTCGGGACGCTTCTCGAAAAATTATGAAACTCACATTTTCGGAATCCACGTATCTCCACGAGTCCGTACATACTAGGAACTCCCAATTCGGACCACAAATGGTTCTTCAAATCTCCATTTTAGGATTTTTGCTCAAAGCCCTAATTTTCTTAATTTCTTACCAATATTCAGTGGTTTAATGGAAGATTGTTTGACAAAATCATGTATTTAACTCATAAAACTTACCTTCAATTGATCTCCAATGAATTCTTCTTCAACTCTCTTTAAAAACCTTCAAAAACGAGCAGTCATGGATGAAAATAGACCCAACTTCGTGAACAAACCGGTTTAAAAGCAACTGATATGGTATAATTTTACTTATATGCAATCGCGGCCTTGGGTACGCGATCACGATGAGCAATTTCCCAGGCTCCCAGAAAATGTGAAATGCGAACGCGTGGGCCACCCTACGAACGCGAAGAGTGACAGAAATCCTTGTACGTGATCGCGCAAGAATGCATGCGATCGCGAAGCTTTACCTTCAGTCCTTATGCGATCGCAATTGCCCGCACGCGATCGCATTGAACAAATTTCGTGCCTCCAAAATTTCTCCTATGCGATCACGACCTCACCCCAGCGATCGCGAAGACCAAAATTGCTGCAACAGAAGGGCTGAAAACCTGCAACTTTCAATGGCCAAAATTGGTCTGATTGACCACCCGAAACTCACCCGAGGCCCCCAGGGCCTCAACCAAAAGCACCAACCTACTCCCAAACACGATATGAACTCGTTCTAATAATAAAAACTTACCCTTAAACATGGAAACCATCAAATCAAGGTGGATTCAAGCCTAAGTTTCATCTAAAACTTCCGAAACCAACATCCAATAAAAAACCCAATCAAACGATGTCCGAATGACATGAAAATTTGCAGACACATCCAAAATCACCTAACGAAGCTACTGCAACTGTCGGAATTCCATTCCGACTCATGGATCAAAATTTCACATATCGATTGGATTCCGCCAAAATTCCAACTTAGCCAATTCAAGCCTATTTCTACACCGGACCTCCAAATTAAATTCCGATCACTCCTCTAAGTCACAAATCACCTCCCGAAACTAACCAAATTATCAGAATTCAATTCTGAGCCCTCTAACCACATAGTCAACTTCGGGTTGACGTTTCATAAACAAGCTTCACTCAAAAAGGCTATATACCTCATTTTCAACCAGAATCATTCCCAATTCACCCGATAGACTCCAACACAGATATAGAAACATGAAACACATAATTGAAGGGGTAACGGGGTGGTAACTCTCGTGACGACGGGCCGGGTCGTCACATTCTCCCCAACTTAAACAAACTCTCGTACTCGAGCATACCAGAGTTGTACTAGAAGCAATCCAATAGTTGAATGACCTTACCTGGCATATACTCGGGGTGATCCCACGTCACCCTATCTCACATAAGCCCGATAACACCACATAGCTGGAATTTCACAGACCATCAAAACCATAAACCACATTGCACTTTCTAAAATCATATACCCAATCCTAATCCCATGCCTATACTCAGGATACACCCAAACCCACCGCAATAACCCATACTCGCCACTCCGGGTGAGATCATATGATGTATCAAACAACCCAATCACTCGAGACTGATCACAACAATTGCCCACGATAACCAAATACTAACTGAAAAGCCTTTTTCATTAGCTAAAGTCTTATTCCAACACCTTCATATACTACCCACGACAGCTGAAACACGCGATATACCGAACCCATCTCTCAGGTCAACCATTCATGAATCCATTTCCCTTTTAACTGATACCACAACTGATTTCGGAGCCAAACCTTGATATTACCTTTCTAACCAGCTGAAATCACATATGCTCGCACTCATTAATGGCTCAAACGATCATTTCGAATATAACACACCGCACTAGTGATATGACACCTCAACACCGGCCTAAGCCACGATGAGCACAACACATGCTCCAATAAGAAAACGTCTGAACATACTCAAATCATGACAACTAACTTAAACAAAAGAGCTGTAATTCAATTCCTCCGTACCATCTTAATATAGAACTGAGACCCTGTCTCGCATTACAGAAATAGAATACCCTAATCCTTTTTGAAAGGTCATAACATCATGTGGCCTTGCCACAACTTATGATTCCATCCAAACACTATTACCCATGAAGCACCTCAAGTCATCATGCTCAAAACAGTCAGCCACGCACAGATTTAGGTCTGAATTCAAACAATCAATCTCACCCACGGTGAAACAATTAATATATGCTATCAAATCTTGTAAGGACACAACCGATGCGCCATTTGTCGAACGACACCCAACACTGACTTTCCTCAGAAACTAGGAAGTATTGCATACAAGGTAACATATAGAAAACTAATTTCCACATCACATTGTTGCGGCGTGCAACCCGCTCCAAATAACATACCCGTGGCGGCGTGCCACCCAATCCAGATACCATACCTATGGCGGCGTGCCACCCAATCCACGCATAAATTTTGCAAGAGGAAATGGACATTGAGTCATGTTGCTCATTACAATGAACATATATAGCCTCAAGCTCGCCACAAGAAACGAATCCAACAAAGTTCCTCAATACCGAAACTGAATCAATGGTAGATACCTCTGCACTGACGTCCGCCACGAAGGGCCAACCAACAAAGCAATACCTACCAATCGTCCACTGGTCTTAGGGTACAACTACCCTGCTGGAGCATAATCTGATGTACTGTGCTACGCAATTTGTGGCATTTTCCAACATAGTCCATATCACATTAGTCTACAGCCTGACTTATGACAACCAGTATGCAATCAAGTATCATAATCCAAATTCATCATATCAAGCAAAGAGAGAGCCACTATTGTTCCCAATTTCCAACAACCGCTAAACGTTGCCGATACACACAATATACAACCACTGCGTAGGCGGATTACGAGAACTTCTAGTCTCCAATACATATCTAACACAGGAATCACTATACCTGATTCCACACCCCACCGTACGAGTACATAACACACATCAAGCATCTATACATACCACGAAAGCCATTTAGAAATTTCACTATGCCGTCAACGACTCAATTATTGCAGTTGATCCAACAAGAGAATACCGCAATACCACCGAATATTATCAGTTTACATTACCTTGCCCTTTTAAACATATACCCCGTCAAATCACTAGAATAGCAATACCATTATCCTTAATCACCAGAAAGATTGATTCTTAAATTATCTGCAACTGCCCGCACTGCTCCAGAATTCTAATGACTTACCATTATATTATGAACTGAACCCAAACCTTGAACATGCCATTATCAACTTTTCATAGCACATCGCATATACCATACCACACTAAGATAACATGAAAACTTCTATCCCTTTCCTACGCGGCAAACATCGACGCACTCAACTAGTCAAGGACTTTCATGATCCCATATAGAAGAAAACCATTACACATTCCAAGCTTTGCATACCAACAGGAAATACACTCATTTTCAAACCACGGTAAAACATATCGCAAAATCTTTCTCCCAATTACATTGCATAAGTTAAACTGCCAGGACTGAGTCCTTCTACCCACATCGAGCTACGCAACTGCCAGCACTCAAGAGCTTTGTTGCACAATATCTGCAAGACTCATTACTTCGAACACATACCAGAAATTAATTGTATCCTTATCATACCATTTCGTTTTATTAACAAGTTGTTCCATTTACCCAATTTCCTTTTTGATTCATCTTTAATTTAATATTAGCCTTACTGTAGCACCACAATACCTTAACTCATGTTACCACATGATACTCGTACATAAGACCACACGCTCTAAGACCCATAGGCCACTGAATACTCTCCCAATGTTTCCCAGAATTACCACATTCTATAATACTTTACTTTGAAGAACATCCTACGATTTGAATTCGTTATCATTACCTTCCAATACGGTTGCATAGAATCCCATCATTCATATAATATAACACAAGTCTTGATCTCTTCTAACGAAACCACCATCTTTAGCCACATACACAATCTTAAGACACCTGACTATTACAAGCAAAATATGGAACACCGCAAAACCATTCTCGGGCGTCATTCACACTTATTCAGCTGTAATTTAACTGTCTTATTGAACAGAACCACTCGTGCCTTGTTGGAACTCTAACACCGCAGAACATGATTACATACAGATACAATTAGCTACCTTTCTTTTCTATACACCGGACATTCTTTACCAACAGCAGTTTAAAACATCCTAGTATTTCTTCACATCTACGAAGCACCATAACCTTTATCCGAATTTTACCAACATACTTAGAGTCAGAACCAACATAGCGCACAACAGTTCAATCAGTTAATCAATAACAACCTCCCCAACTTGGCTCAGAGCCATACGTCAAAGCACTTTTAGCCACTCATAGCATTCTTACTCAAATGATGCCACAATGTTATAGTGAGATTAAACTCAAGTCATTTACAAGCTTTGGCGGAGACTCGAATCATCAAAAATCTTTACTCTTTTGCAATTCTTGTATTCAATCACACACAACAGTAAGCCCATTCTTAAGGTGACAAAATCTTTTCTCAGTCCCAAATTTTCCAAAAATTTTGACAGAGTTTCCTTTGTAATTTGGCCTATCCACCTGCCAAAGAATCACTGAAACCATCCTAACAATACATTCGCAACTCGACACGACATCACAATGTATATCAACAACATTAGTCTTAATACTATACGAATCATATTATCAAAATTGATTCACGAACATGCCCTGCACCTTCTCGAATCATAACACATATCAAATACCTTTCAATTACACATAAGAATCAACCCACCTACTTTGCCTCAATTTAGCATTTCAGTACAATACCTTCCACCAGGATACACATAGCATAATCACTTTGTCTTCCTGGGTCTGAACTTGTTCTACTACACGTAAGGCACTTTACCTTCGAACTAAGAGATATGATAAATATTCACCACGCCCATAGCTAGGGGCTACACAACGAATCACAATAAGAGTCTAACACCTAACATCTCATCCATTATCAAGCTGCCATTTCCAAAATTTGGGACAATACTGATCATATAGATTTCATAATACTAGCTCGCAAAATCAGCACCTTGGTGCTCAAGCCATAGACAAAGATCTGGCCTCAAGTCCTCCCGACTGGCCCAACATGAACTCACGGAGATTATATCTCGCCCCTCGATCGGGGAATCACAAGCCATCAAGGCAATTATATTACTGAGCGCTCGAGTGCGCATATAGACGTGTGGAAGGAATTTCAAGAATTATATCTCAAGCTGAATCAAGTACGCACGATAAGGAATTCCAAGAATGTGAAGTGTTTCCAAAAAGGTCTACAGCCTCTCGAGGATAAGCATAGGCGTCCCCGTACCAATCCATGAGACTCTACCAACTGGCTCATGACTCATAAAGCCTAGTAACCTAGGCTCTTATACCAACTTCTCACAACCCCAAAACCCGGTCGTGATGGCGCCCATCACATTGCTAGGCCAGCCCGACCAATCAACTATAACACAGAGCTGTCCGCTCACACTTTATCCTTTTTAAGCATAAACAATAGTAGTATAATGAAATATCATCCAACACATCGGGATTAGACATCCCAAAATCAGTATAAACCTCCCGCCGAATCAGGAGTCATAAGTCATGAGCCTCTACCAGAAAATAAAGTTGTGATAGTGTATACAACTATGTGAAAGTGTAGAATAGACTAAGAAAGCAAAGATAGACTGGAGAGCCGGGTCCTACAGTCGCTGGTAGCTACCTCAACTGTCCAAGTAAAGCTCTCCGAGCAGATGTAGGCTCAGCTCTGCTGTGATGTACCTAGATCTGCACACAAGGTGCAAGGAGTAGTGTGAGTACTTCCAACATAGTGGTAATAAGCAAGGGTAAGACATCGAAGGTAAGAAAACCTAATACAACACTAAGCAAGTCTATATAACAATATCCTGTATTAGTTATCAACATGAGCCATATCAGAAACCAGCAATATCAGCTAACAGAGTAATAGGTAAAGCTAAATGCAATGTAATGCATGAATATGACCGCTACGGTGCGTAGCCCGATCCATTTGGATACCCGTGCTCACTGTGGGGTTTCAGACTACGGAGGGGCTCCTACAACCTATGCACAATATCATGATATGCTGCGGTGCGCAACCCGATCCACTACCATTCAGCTATAATGCAATGCAAGCCTCAAAGGCACAAAAATAGTACTTGAAATCTCATTTTATCATTTTCAATAGAAAATAGTGTTTCAGAAATTTCAGAGTTTGGAAAACCATTTTAGACAGTAATAGCTCAGGACTGGTATCAGAATAACATGCCAATACCATAAAAATAATAGTAACGATCCTCGCGGGATCCCAATAACTGGCTCAAAGCCCAAAGATATCCACAACCATCCAAGCAGGAGGTTCACCGGCTCAATAATAGCCAACAACACAGTATAGCACTATCAGGTCGTACTAAGCCATAGTCCCCAATCACATTCGACCCCGCGCTCACAGGAGAGTACGTATCTCGCCTCAATACTGTAACGACCCGATCGGTCATTTTGAGTCCCGACACGTCATTCAGCAGATTGAGGCCATGAACAACTTCATCTCCGGTATATTGACTTGTGTGTATGGTCAGAATTAAAATTCAGGAAGTTTGAAGTCAAAACTAAATGGAAATTCTCATTTTGAAAGCTTAAAGTTGAAGAAATGAACTAGGATTGGAATTTTGAGTAAATGACCTCGGAATTGGGATCTGAAAGTTCCAGCATGCTCGTATGATGATTTTGAACTAGGACGTATGTCCGAATTTGGTTTTTGATAACCCGTGAGCATTTCGGCGTATATGGTGGAAGTTAGTATTTTAGAAAAATTTCATAAATTTGGGTTGGAAGGCATTTTAGAGTTATAGATTTCCATTTGGGATTCCGAGACTGGGAATAGATCCGTATGGTGATTTTAGAGTTGGGAAAGCGATCGGAAGTGAATTCGGATGTCCGGAGGTCATTTTGAAGTCATTTGGCTAAATATAGGAATTTGAATGTTTATGAGAAAATTCGACCGGAAGTGAAAATTTTGATATCGGGGTCAGAATGAGATTCCGAAAGTTGGTACAAGTCCGTAATGTCGAATGTGACTTGTGTCCAAATTTTGAGTCAATTCGGATCGATTTTGGTAGGAAAAGGGACAATTAATCTCTTTAAGGAAAGCTTAAGTTGGAAAAGTCAACCCAACGTTGACTTATGAGTTAGAGGGCTCGGAACTGAATTCCGATGATTCGGTTAGTTTCGGGGGATGATTTAAGACTTAAAAGTGCAATTGGAAGTAATTTTGGAGGTCCGGTGAAGAAGTTAGCCTATTTTGGCGAAGTTGGAATTTTGGCGGAATCCGATCGATGGGTGATATTTTGATCCTGGAGTCGGAATGGAATTCCGACATTAGTAGTAGCTTCGTTAGGTGATTTTGGATATATCTGCAAATTTTCAGGTCATTCGGACATCGTTTGGTCGGGTTTTTGATCGAAAGTGTATTTTTAGAAGTTTTTGGAAACATAGGCCTTGATTTGATGAAAATTGATGATTTTGATGTTATTTCGGCGATTTGATCACTCGAGCGAGTTTGTGTGATGTTTTAGAGTCAATGTGCATATTTGGTTTGGAGCCCGAGGGCTCGGGAGTGTTTCGGAGGTGTCTCGGAATAATTCCGGACTTAGAAAATGGGCAGAAAATGCAGAAAAATCTGCTGTGAACAGTGACCATGAACAGTGTCCGTGAACAGTGTCCATGAACAGTGTCCGTGAACAGTAACCGTGAATAGTGTCGGACAGAATATATTTGAGGTCCGAAAATATATTGCCATTTTTGACGATTTGGAGCTCGGATAGGGCGATTTTTCGTGGTATTTTTGGAGAGAACAATGGGGTAAGTGTTCTTAACTCAATTTTGGTGGTATAACTCGAATCTATTGCAAGTTTTAGTGTTTAATTTGAGAATTTTTGTTGAAAAGGGTAGAAAACCCTCTTGGATAGAAATAGTGATTTTGGGGACAAATGAACTCCAATTTTTGTGAATTTGGTATGTACGGACTCGTGGCGAGACGAGGATTCCGGAAATATAAATTTCGAAATTTTTCGAGATGTGGGCCCGGGGCTCGGGTTTTGCCAATTTCGTGATTTTTGATATTTTTTGAGTTCTTTCGATTGGGTTATGTTCCATTAGCCTATTTTGATATATTTGTACTGATTTTGGCTAGTTTTGACGTGCGTGGATGCCCGTTCGAGGAGCTAAGGCGTCGCGGGCATGAAGCTTCTACCGGTTCGAGGTGAGTGGTAGTAGTAAACAATGTACTGAGGGTTTGAAACCCCGTACTAGCACTTCACAGTGCTATATTGAGATGAGACACGCGTTTTATGACGGGCGTGGTGACATTGTGATTGGGGGTTCGGACTTAGTCCTTCCCGACTAATAGTATACTGTGTGTTATGACTGATAATAAGTTTATAACCGTGCAATTGGGCTGATAGCCATGTTTGGGGCCTTGTGCCGATCTGTAGAGCATTAGGGAACCTATAGAGCTAGGTGACCCTTATATCGTGTTGGAAATATACACTCAGCCTTAGCTCTAGTTGTATAGCATAATATGAGCCGTACTAGATGTGTACATTGAGAGAGATTATCTAGGGTGGAATTCCCTGTTCTAGCTGAGTGGGCCTGAAAGGCCAAGTCTACACCTATTGAGATGAGATAGGGTCAAGGACCCATTATGAGATGTTATATTGGGCCTGAAAGGCCAAGTCTATATTGACTGAGACAGGGTCAAGGACCCACTGTGATATATTATATTGGGCCTGAGAGGCCAAGTATATACTGACCGGGATAGGGTCGAGGACCCGTTATGAGGTATTATATATATATATATACCTATATTGGATCGGGCTGCACGCCACATGAGTATATAAATTGGATCGGACTGCACGCCGCAGTAGTATACATGTAATTGTCACGACCCCAAATCCGGTCGTGATGGCGCCTAGCACATTGCTAAGCCAGCCTGACCAATCAATAACAATAACGGAGCTAGAAGCTCTCCTTAGCCCATTTAAGCATATCAAATCACGAAGCAACATCGATACATATAATGAAAACGGGGAACCAAGTCCCATAATACACCAACTCCCATAGACCGAAGGGTCAAGAGTCATGAGCCTCTAATGAACACCTACGAAGTCTGTATACACCCCCAGTGAGCGCCGTCGACGTTAAATGGAGCGGGCTGCGCGCCGCAGCGGTATATGTATTGGAGCGGGCTGTGCGCCGCAGCGGTATATGTATTCGAGCGGGCTGCGCGACGCAGCATTATACTTATTCATATTCATATATATTAAAATATTTATATGTTATAGACATATGTATATGTCTCCATAGATTGAGATGGCTGTATACCGTAATGGTACGAGCGAAGATGTGGTCAGTGTGGGACCTAGATAAGATAGATGTGGACTTGAGATCAGAGTACTCATTATAGTGATGACTAACCTGTGGGGGTTGCCTTAGAACTGTTTAGTGATAGTACATGAGTTCTTATTTTCAGTTATTGTTTATTATTGTTACTCACTGAGTTGAAATATACTCACCCCACTCCCTGCACTTTTTGTGCAGATATACAGGTTCAGGAGGGCAGTTGAGCTATCGCAACTGCTTTATTATCCCCATTCTGTGGAGACTTCGAGGTAGCTACCAGCGTCCGCAGTACCTGACCTCTTTCTTTTTATCATTTTGTTGTCTCCATTCCGGTTAGACTTGATTTTGTAGTAGATCTCATTTGTAGAGGCTCAGACTTGTGACACCACGATTTGGTTGGGGCTGTGTTCTTGTATTTCAGTTCTACACTTCTTGATTTGTTATGAAAACAGGCTAATCACGCCGATTAATCAGTATTAATTATACTTGGCTGGTTTAATTGGATAAGATGGTCGGGCTTGCCTAGCAATGTGTTGGGCGCCATCACGACCGGGGTTTGGGGTCGTGACAAGTTGGTATCAGAGCCTAGGTTAACAGGTCTCGCGAGTCATGAGCCGGTTGGTAGAGTCTCGTGGATCGGTACGGGGACGCCTGTACTTATCCTCGAGAGGCTGTAAACATTTTAGGAAAGCTTCAAATTCTTGAAATTCTTATCGTGCATACTTGAGATTCAGTTTGAGGTATGATTCTTGAAATTCCTTCTACACGTTGATGTGCGCACTCGAGTGCTTAGTGATAATTTGCCTTGATGACTTATGATTCCCCAATCGAGGGACGAGATATAATCTCTGTGAATTCATGTTGGGCCAGTCGGGAGGACTTGAGGCCAGATCTTTGTCTATGGCTTGAGCACCAAGGTACTAATTTTGCGAGCCGATATTATGAAGTTCATACGATCGGTATTGATCTTTATTGTGCAAATGGCAGTTTGCTAATGGGAGATAAAGTGCCTTATGTGTAGTGGAACAAGTTCAAACTAAGGAAAACTAAAGTGATTATGCTATGTGTATCCTGGTGGTAAGGTATTGTGCTGAAATGCTAAATTGGGGAAAAGTAGGTGGGTTGATTCTCATGTGTAATTGAAAGGTATTTGATATGTGTTATGATTCGAGCAGGTGCAGCGCATGTCCATGTATCAATTTTGATAATATAACTTGTATAGTGTTGAGATTAATGTTGTTGATATACATTGCGATGTCTTGTTGAGTTATGGATGTATTGTTTGAATGATTTGGTGATTCTCTGGCAAGTGGTTAGGCCAAATTACAAAGGAAACTCTGCCAAAATTTTTGAAAAATTTGGGACTTAGAAAGATTTCTGTCACATAAAGAGAGTGGGCTTATTGGTGGTGTGTGTATAAATGCAAGAATTACAGAAGGGTTAAGGTCTCTGATGATTCGAGTCTTTGTCAAGCTTGTAAATGACTTGAGTTTAATCTCAACATAACATTGTGGCATCATTTGAGTAAAGGATGCTATGAGCGGCTAAAAGTGCTTTAATGTATGGCTCCGAGCCAAGTTGGGGAGGTTGCTATTAAATAACTAATTGCACGGTTGTGTGCTATGTGGGCACTGTCTTTAAGTATGTTGGGAAAATTCTGACAAAGTTATGGCGCTTCATAGATGTGAAGAAATACTAGGATGTTTTGAACTACTGTTGGTAAGGAATGTTCGGTGTATAGAAAGGAAAGATAGCGAATTGTACCTGTAAGTAATCATGTTCTGCGATGTCAGAGTTCTAACAAAACACGAGTGGTTCTACTCAATAGGACGGTTGAATTACAGCTGAATAAGGGTGAATGATGCCCGACAATGGTTTTGCAGTGTTCAAGATTTTGCTTGTAACAGTCAGGTGCCTTAAGATTGTGTATGTGGCTAAAGATGGCGATTTCGTTAGAAAAGATCAAGGCTTGTTTTATATTATGTGAATGATGGGATTCTATGTAGTATTGGGAAGTAATGATAACAAATTCTAAATCGCAGGAAGTTCTTCAAAATAAAGTGTGGTAGAATGTGGTACTTCTGGGAAACATTTGAGAGAGTATTCAGCGGCCCGTGAGCCTTAGACCGTGTGGTCTTGTGTACGAGTCTTGTGTGGTAACATGGGTTGAGGCATTGTGGTGCTACAGTAAAGACTAGTATTAAATTAAAGATGAATCGGAAAGGAAATTGGGTAAATGGATCAACTTGTTAATAAACCGAAACGGTATGATAAGGAATACGATTAATTCATGGTATATGTTTGAAGTAATGAGTCTCGCCGATATTGTGCAATAAAGCTTTTGAGTATTGGCAGTTGTGTAACTCGGTATGGGTATAAGGACTCGATCCTGGCAATTTAACTTATGCAATGTAATTGGGAGAAAGGGTTTGTGATGTGTTTTACCGTGGTTTGAAAATGAGTGTATTTCCTATTGGTATGTAAAGCTCGAAATGTGTAATGAGTTTTCTCTATATGGGATCATGAAAGTCCTTGACTAGTTGAGTGCGCCGATGTTTGCGGCGTAGGGAAAGGGATATGAATTTTCCCTGTTGTCTTAGTGTGGTATGGTATATGCGATGTGTTATGGAAAGTTGATAACGGCATGTTCAAGGTTTTGAGATCAATTCATATTATATGGGGAGTCATTAAAATCCTCAAGCAGCGTGGGCAGCTGCAGATAATCTGAGAATCAATCTTCCTGGTGATTTAGGAGAATGGTACTGCTATACTAGTATTTCGGCAGAGTCTATGGTCAAAAGGGCCAGGTAAAATAAACTGATAATATCTAGTGGTATGGTGGTATACTCCCGTTGGATCGACTGTAATAATTGAGTCGTTGATGACATAGTGAAATTTATGAATGGCTTTCTTGGTATGAATGGACGCTTGGGGTGCGTTATGTAATCGCACGATGAAGTACGGAATCAGGCATAGTGATTCCTGTGTTATGTATGTGTTGGAGACTAGAAGTTCTCGTAACCCGCCTACGCAGCGGTGGTATATCGTGTGTATCGGCACAGTGTAACGGTTATTGGAAATTGGAAGCTCTAGTGGCTATCTCGTTACTTGATATGATGAATTTGAATAATGATATACGATTGCTGACGTCGTCATAAGCCAGGTTGTCCAGACTAATGTGATATGGACTATGTCAGAAACATGTCGCAAACTGCATGGCAGAGCGCATCGGATCATGCTCCAGCAGGGTGGATGTACCCTAAGGCCAGCGGACGGCTGGTAGGTATTGCTTTGTCAGTTGGGCCTTCGTGGCAGATGTCAGTGTAGAGGTATCTACCATTGATTCAATTCCGGTATTGAGGAACTTTGTCGAATGAGTTTCGTGTGACCGAGCTCGAGGCCATATATACATGTTTGTTGCAATGAGCAACTTGAGTCGATGTGCATTCCCTTTTGCTAGATTTATGCGTGGATCGGGTGGCACGCCGCCACGGGTATAGTATCTGGATCGGGTGGCACGCCGCCACGGGTATGTCATTGGAGCGGGTGGCACGCCGCCACAGGTATGCTATTGGAACGGGTTGCGCGCCGCAACAGTGTGATGTGGGAAATATAGTTTCTTATATGTACCTTGTATATAATACTTCCTCTCTTCTGAGGAATAGTCCGTATTGGATATCGCTCGGGGAATAGCACATCGGTTGTGCCCATACAGGATTCGATAGCATATACTAAATGTATCACCGCGTGTGTGATTGATTACTTGAGTTCAGACCTAAATATGTGTGTGGCTGACCGTTTTGAGCATTGCGAGTTGAGGTGCTCCATGAGTAATAGTGTTTGGATAGAATCATGAGTTGTGGTAAGGCCAGGAGGATTCAGGTACTCTAATTCTATGATGTGAGATGAGATCTCAGTTATGTGTTGTGATGGTATTGAAGAATTTGAATTATAGCTCTTTATGTGAGTCTGTTGTCATGATTCGAGTGTGTTCAGATCATTTCTTATTGGAGCCTGTGTTTTGCTCGTCGTGGCTTAGGCCGATGAGGAGGTGTCATATTACCACTGTGGTGTGTTATAATCGAAATGATCGTTGGAGTCATTAATGAGTGTGAACATACATGATTTCAGCTAGATAGAAAGGTAATATCGAGATTTGGCTCCAAATCCGTTGTAATATCAGTCAGAAGAGAAATGGCTTCATAAATGGTGGATCTGAGGAATTGTTACGGTTTAGCCCGTGTTTTATTTATCGTTGGCAGTATATGAAAGTGTTGGAATAAGACTTCAACTAATAAGAGGTTTCCATCGGTATTTGGGTATTGTAGGCAACTGTTGTAATAAAGAATGTTATTGTGGTCATATGAGTAAAGTTATGCGAAGTGTAAATTCAACAAAGTTATGCATTAATGTTTGGGTACAACGTGTGGAGATTGATATGGTGGTCAAATGATGGAAACAGACTTGGCAGGAAATTCAGGGTGTTGGAATTTGGCCTAATGGCTTATTCACTTGAATAAAGAATTATATCTACAAAATTATATAGCTAATGTGCTCAACTAAGTAGTGGTAGCACGGGAAGGTGCATGATGTGTTAAACAAGTTATTTGAGACTACATCATTGTAGTTCTCAATACGTTCGAGGACAAACATATGTTTAAGTTGGGGAGATTGTAACGACCCGACCGGACGTTTTGAGTCCCGACACGTCATTCAGCAGATTGAGGCCATGAACAACTTCATCTCAGGTATATTGACTTGTGTGTATGGTCAGAATTAAAATTCAGGAAGTTTGAAGTCAAATCTAAATGGAAATTCTCATTTTGAAAGCTTAAAGTTGAAGAAATGAACTAGGATTGGAATTTTGAGTAAATGACCTCGGAATTGGGATCTAAAAGTCCCAGCATGCTCGTATGATGATTTTGAACTAGGACGTATGTCCGGATTTGGTTTTTGATAACCCGTGAGCATTTCGGCGTATATGGTGGAAGTTAGTATTTTAGAAAAATTTCATAAATTTGGGTTGGAAGGCATTTTAGAGTTATAAATGTCCATTTGGGATTCCGAGTCTAGGAATAGATCCGTATGGTGATTTTGGAGTTGGGAAAGCGATTGGAAGTGAATTCGGATGTCCGGAGGTCATTTTGAAGTCATTTGGCTAAATATAGGAATTTGAATGTTTATGAGAAAATTCGACCGGAAGTGAAAATTTTGATATCGGGGTCAGAATGCGATTCCGAAAGTTGGTACAAGTCCGTAATGTCGAATGTGACTTGTGTGCAAACTTTGAGTCAATTCGGATCGATTTTGGTAGGAAAAGGGACAATTAATCTCTTTAAGGAAAGCTTAAGTTGGAAAAGTCAACCCAACGTTGACTTATGAGTTAGAGGGCTCGGAACTGAATTCCGATGATTCGGTTAGTTTCGGGGGATGATTTAAGACTTAGAAGTGCAATTGGAAGTAATTTTGGAGGTCCGGTGAAGAAGTTAGCCTATTTTGGCGAAGTTGGAATTTTGGCGGAATCCGATCGATGGGTGATATTTTGATCCGAAAGTCGGAATGGAATTCTGACAGTAGCAGTAGCTTCGTTAGGTGATTTTGGATATGTCTGCAAATTTTCAGGTCATTCGGACATCGTTTGGTCGGGTTTTTGATCGAAAGTGTATTTTTAGAAGTTTTTGGAAACTTAGGCCTTGATTTGATGAAAATTGATGATTTTGATGTTATTTCGGCGATTTGATCACTCGAGCGAGTTCGTGTGATGTTTTAGAGTCAATGTGCATATTTGGTTTGGAGCCCGGAGGGCTCGGGAGTGTTTCGGAGGTGTCTCGGAATAATTCCGGACTTAGAAAATGGGCAGAAAATGCAGAAAAATCTGCTGTGAACAGTGACCATGAACAATGTCCGTGAACAGTGTCCATGAATAGTGTCCGTGAATAGTGTCCATGAACAGTGTCCGTGAACAGTAGTCGTGAATAGTGTCGGACAGAATATATTTGAGGTCCGAAAATATATTGCCATTTTTGACGATTTGGAGCTCGGATAGGGCGATTTTTCGTGGGATTTTTGGAGAGAACAATGGGGTAAGTGTTCTTAACTCAATTTTGGTGGTATAACTCGAATCTATTGCAAGTTTTAGTGTTTAATTTGAGAATTTTTGTTGAAAAGGGTAGAAAACCCTCTTGGATAGAAATAGTGATTTAAGGGGACAAATGAACTCCAATTTTTGTGAATTTGGTATGTACGGACTCGTGGCGAGACGAGGATTCCGAAAATATAAATTTTGAAATTTTTTGAGATGTGGGCCCGGGGCTCGGGTTTTGCCAATTTCGTGATTTTTGATATTTTCGAGTTCTTTCGATTGGGTTATGTTCCATTAGCCTATTTTGATATATTTGTACTGATTTTGGCTAGTTTTGACGTGCGTGGATGCCGGTTCGAGGAGCTAAGGCGTCGCGGGCATGAAGCTTCTACCGGTTCGAGGTGAGTGGTAGTAGTAAACAATGTACTGAGGGTTTGAAACCCCGTACTAGCACTTCACCAGTGCTATATTGAGATGAGACACGCGTTCTATGACGGGCGTGGTGACATTGTGATTGGGGGTTCGGACTTAGTCCTTCCCGACTAATAGTATACTGTGTGTTATGACTGATAATAAGTTTATAACTGTGCAATTGGGCTGATAGCCATGTTTGGGGCCTTGTGCCGATCTGTAAAGCATTAGGGAACCTATAGAGCTAGGTGACCCTTATATCGTGTTGGAAACATACACTCAGCCATAGCTCTAGCTGTATAGCATAATATGAGCCCGTACTAGATGTGTACATTGAGAGAGATTATCTAGGGTGGAATTCCCTGTTCTAGCTGAGTGGGCCCGAAAGGCCAAGTCTATACCGATTGAGATGAGATAGGGTCAAGGACCCACTATGAGATGTTATATTGGGCCTGAAAGGCCAAGTCTATATTGACTGAGACAGGGTCAAGGACCCACTGTGATATATTATATTGGGCACGAGAGGCCAAGTATATACTGACTGGGATAGGGTCGAGGACCCATTATGAGGTATTATATATATATACCTATATTGGATCGGGCTGCATGCCGCATATTGGATCGGGCTGCACGCCGCAGCAGTATATATAGTGGATCAGACTGCACGCCGCAGTAATATATAGCAATATACATGTAATATACATGTGGGACGGACTGCACGCCGGCGTATTATTGCGCTTGGGCTGTAGGAGCCCCTTCGGAGTCTGAGTCTGCACATATTCTTAGTGAGCGCTGGTGTATATTATGGGATCGGGCTGCATGCCGCAGCAGTATAGTTATATATATGTGTGTGTGTGTGTATATATATATATATATATTGGATCGGACTGCACGCCGCAGTAATATATGTGTGGATCGGGCTGCACGCCGCAGCATCATAGCGCTTGGGCCTAGGGAGCCCCTCCGAAGTATGCATACACCCTCAGTGAGCGCCGTCGATGTTAAATGGAGTAGGCTACGCGCCGCAGCGATATATGTATTGGAGCTGGCTGCACGCCGTAGCATTATACTTATTCAAGCTGCGCGCCGCAGCATTATACTTATTCATATTCATATATATACTGAAATATTTATATGTTATAGACAGATGTATATGTCTCCATATATTGAGATGGCTGTATACCGTAATGGTACGAGCGAAGATGTGGTCAGTGTGGGACCTAGATGAGATAGATGTGGACTGGAGATCAGAGTACTCATTATAGTGATGACTAACCTGTAGGGGTTGCCTTAGAATTGTTTAATGATAGTACAGGAGTTCTTATTTTCAGTTATTATTTATTATTGTTACTCACTGAGTTGAAATATACTCACCCAACTCCCCTGCATTTTTTGTGCGGATATACAGGTTCAGGAGGGCAGTTGAGCTATCGCAACTGCTTTATTATCCCCATTCTGTGGAGACTTCGAGGTAGCTGCCAACGTCCGCAGTACCTGACCTCTTTCTTTTTATCATTTTGTTGTCTCCATTCCGGTTAGACTTGATTTTGTTGGAGATCTCATTTGTAGAGGCTCAGACTTGTGACACCACGATTTGGTTAGGACCGTGTTCTTGTATTTCATTTATACACTTCTTAATTTGTTATGAAAATAGGCTAATCATGCCGATTAATCAGTATTAATTATACTTGGCTGGTTTAATTGGATAAGATGGTCGGGCTTGCCTAGCAATGTGTTGGGCGCCATCACGACCGGGGTTTGGGGTCGTGACAAATACAATGTCACATAGTGATATACTGGGTTTCGAACCCGTTGGTCATCACCCACACCTATTACTCACCTCGAATCGGCTCGAAGACTAGTCCGTAATGCCCTTGCCGTGAGAATCAGCCTCCATGGGTGTAGAATCAGATCAAAATCAAAAGGGATGCATCAAAATAGGCTAAAGGGACATTACCCAATCGAAACGACTCGAATTACACCAAAAACCACAAAGTTGGCAAAACCCGACTCTTGGTACGCTTCTTGAAAAATTATGAAACTCACATTTTCGGGATCCTCGTCTCTCCACGAGTCCGTACATACCAAGAACTCTCAATTCGGACCACAAATGGTCCTTCAAATCTCCATTTCAGGATTTTTGCTCAAAGACCTACTTTTCTTAATTTCTTACCCAAATTCAGAGGATTAATGGAAAATACTTTGATAAAATCATGTATTTAACTCGTAAAACTTACCTTCAATTGATCCCCAACGAATTCCTCTTCAACTCTCTTTAAAAACCTTCTAAAACGAGCAGCCATGGGTGAAAATAGACCCAACTTTGCGAACAAATTGGTTTAAAAGCAACTGATCTGGTATAATTTTCCTTCTGTGTGATCGCGGCCTTGGGCACGCGATCACAATGAGCAAATTCCCAGGCTCCAAGAAAATGTGAAATGCGAACGCGTGAGCCACCCTGCGAACGCAAAGAGTAACGGAAATCCTTGTACGCAATCGCGCAAGAATGCATGGGATCGAGAAGCTTCACCTTCAGACCTTATGCGATCGCAATTGCCCGCACGCGATCGCACTGAACAAATTTCGTGCCTCCAAAATTAATCCAATGCGATCGCGGCCTCACCCTAGCAATCGTGAAGACCAAAATTGCTGCAACAGAAGGGCTGAAAACCTGCAACTTTCAATGGCCAAAATTGGTCCGATTGACCACCCGAAACTCACCCGAGGCCCCCGTGGCCTCAACCAAAAGCACCAACCTACTCCAAAACACGATACGAACTCGTTCCAATCATAAAAACATACCCTTAAACACGGAAATCAATAAATCAAGGCGGATTCAAGCCTAAGTTTCATCTAAAACTTCCGAAACCAACATCCAATCAAAAACCCGACCAAACGATGTCCGAATGACCTGAAAATTTGCAGACACATCCAAAATCACCTAACGAAGCTACTGCAACTGTTAGAATTCCATGCCGACTCCTAGATCAACATCTCACCTATCGATCGGATTCCGCCAAAATTCCAACTTAGCCAATTCAAGCCTATTTCTACACCGGACCTCCAAATTCAATTTCGAGCGCTCCCCTAAGTCACAAATCACCTCCCGAAACTAACCAAATCATCAGAATTCAATTCCGAGCCCTCTAACCACAAACAAGCTTCACTCAAAAAGGCTATATGCCTCATTTTCAACCAGAATCATTTCCAATTCACCCGATAGACTCCAACACAGATATAAAAGCATGAAACACATAAATGAAGGGGTAACGGGGTGGTAACTCTTATGACGACGAGCCGGTTCATCACACCTTCTATAGCCTTTTTCTTGAAAATTTAGTCGCCGGCAACTTTCTTGAACATTTGAGGGCATTTCAGTGATTTTTAAGACTTAAGCCTTCGTCACAGTGTGAAGGGTGTAAAAGAGGGTAGAATGGTGTGAGTTTTGGGGACATTGGAGTGGCGGCGCTGCCGTGGGTTACTGGTGGTCTGTGGAGATATTAGGGGGGGGGGAGTGATAGAGACGACTGACGGGAATTCATTTTAGGGTTAAGGTCAATAATGATTTATCTTAATTAATTGTTCCATCTCCTACTGGCCATTGGATTGAAATATTATAACGGCTGAGATTAAATCTCACCCAACGTTGTTTTGCTTGGCTTGAACAGACCGGGTGGGCAACTTTGTATTGGGCCTGGATGGAATTAATTTTGGATTTGGGCGGATATTGGCGTTGGGCTATTATTTGTGGCCCAATTGAATGTTTCTTAAGACCAGCCTTTTCCATTTATTGTTTCTTCTCATTTCTTTTGTTTATTTATTTTTTATTTTCCTTTTGTATATTTTAATTTTTTGATTTTGTAAAATAAAATCAAAGCCTAATTAACTCCTAAAATTATTTAAAATCAAAGATAAATGCAAAGACTATTTTTTGTAATTTTCTTTAATTTTGTTCTAAAACAAAATAATACCTAATTAATACTGAAAAATGAAATAAAAATCCTAAATGCATATTTTTGTATTTTATATGACTTAACATGCAAAAATAATCATGCAAACAATCAACACAAAATTCATGCAAATTGTAAAAATAAGGAAAAATTATTTATTTTGAATTTTATGGGAATAACTCAAATATAGGGTAAAAATCATGTGCTCACAGTCTCAAGATCTCAAAAGGCCCATAAATCTCGGACTCAACTTCCCTTTTTTCCAAATCTCATGACGCCCTTCATAAGGGAGACCCATAGCAGAACCCGCTCTCCAACCATATATGCCACATCACGAACCTTCTTGTCCGCATAACCCCTCTGTCTGGACTAGGCTGCACGGAGCCTGTCCTGAATCACTTTAACCTTTTCCATCGCATCCTGAACCATCTCTATGCCCAATAGCCTGGCCTCAGCCGGCTCGAACCAACCAACCGGGGATCTACATCTCCTACCATTTAAGGCCTCATACGGCGCCATATGAATGTTGACTGATAGTTGTTGTTATAAGAAAACTCCGCTAGTGGAAGGAAATGGTTCCATGACACTCCAAACTCAATCACGCACGCACAGAGCATATCCTCCAAAATCTGAAAAGTGCGCTCGAACTGTCCGTTCGTCTGGGGGTGGAATGCCGTGCTCAACTCCACTCGAGTGCCCAACTACTGCTGCAAAGCTCTCCAAAATTGCGATGTAAACTGAGTGCCTCTATCTAAGATGATAGAAATTGGAATACCATGCAACCGGACGATCTCCCTGATTTAAATCTCCACCAATCGCTATGATGAATAAGTAGTGCACACAGGTATAAAATGAGAGGACTTGGTCAGCTGATCCCCAAAGACCCAAATAGAATCAAACTTCCTCATAGTCCGTGGTAGTCCAGATACGAAGTCCACGGTGATACGCTCCGACTTCCACTATGGGATCTCAATCTGCTATAACAACCCACCCAAACGTTGGTGCTCATACTTCACCTGCTGGCAGTTGAGTCATCTAGACACGTAGTCAACTATATATTTCTTCAGCCGCCTCAACCAATAGTGCTGCCTCAAGTCCTGATACATCTTCGCGGCACCCGGATGGACGGAATACCGCTAGTTATGGGCCTCAACTAGAATCAACTTTCAAAGATCATCTACATTGGGCACGCAAATCCGACCCTGCAACCTCAACACTCCATCATCCCCGATGGTAACATCTCGGGCATCACCATGCCGAACTCTGTCCTGAAGGACAAGCAAATGTGGGTCATCAAACTGTCGCTCCCTGATCCGATCAAATAAGGAAGACCGAGAAACCACACAGGCTAGAACCTGACTGGGCTCTGAAAGGTCCAATCTCATGAACTGCCTGGCTAAAGCTTGAATATCCATCGCCATAGATCTGTTTGAGGCTGGTAGATATGCCAAACTCTGAAACACTCTGCCCAACAATTCAAGGCATCAACAACCATATTGGCCTTGCCCATGTGATAAAGAATAGTAATGTCATAATCCTTTAACAACTCTAACCATCTCCTCTGGCACATATTCAGGTCCTTATACTTAAGCAAGTGTTGTAAACTTTGATGGTCAGTGTAAATCTCACAAGGCACCCCATACAAATAATGATGCTAGATTTTCAAGGCGTGAACAATGGCAGATAATTCAAGATCGTGGACATGGTAGTTCTTTTCATGCACCTTCAACTATCGGGACGCGTAGGCAATCACCCTACCGTCTCGCATCACTGCCGCTACAAGTCCAACCCGTGAGGCATCACAATAAACTGTATAGGACCCCGAACTGGTAGGAAACATCAAGATTGGGGCCAAACATATTAGCCCAAGAGCACCCTTTTGGGTCAATCTAGTCACCCTTTTGGGTAAATCTAGTCATAGGGGCCGAAAAAGGGCACCCTTTTGGGTCAATCTCCTCTATCCACTGAAAAAGGGCACCCTTTTGGGTCAATCTAGTCATAGGGTCCTAGATCGATGAGAACCCCTCTACAAAGCGATGGTAATAACCCACCAACCCTAGGAAAATGCAGATCTCAGTAGTTGAGGAGGGCTTGGGCCAACTCTGCACAACCTCCACCTTCCTCGGATCCACTCGAATGCCCTTACTCGACACCACGTGGCCAAGGAATGCCACAAAACTCAACCAGAACTCACATTTGGAAAACTTTACATACAATCTCTTCTCCATCAGAGTCTCAAGCACTATCCTCAGGTGCTGCTCATGATCTTCCCAACTCCAGGAATATACCAAAATATCATCAATAAAAACAATCACGAATGAATCGGGATATGGCCTAAATACGCTGTGCATCAAATGCATAAAATCTACCGGGGCACTAGTCAGCCCAAAAGACATAACAAGGAACTCGTAATGACCTTACCGAGTCCTGAAAGTAGTCTTTGAGATATCTGGCTCCCGAATCTTCAAATGATGGTAACCTGAGCAGAAATCAATCTTGGAAAACACCCGTGCGCATTGAAGCTGATCAAACATATCATCAATACGAGGTAAGGGATATCAGTTCTTCACTATAACCTTGTTCAGCTGGCGATAATCAATGCACATACGCATAGAACCGTCCTTCTTCTTCACAAACAAAATAGAGGCACCCCATGGAGAAACACTAGGTCTAATAAAACCCTTACCCAACAACTCCTGCAACTGATCTTTCAATTCCTTCGACTTAGGAGGAGGCATGCGATATGGGGGAATGGAAATGGGCTAAGTACCCGATAATAGATCAATGCCTAAATGGATATCGCTATCAGGCGGCATGCCTGGAAGATCAGCTGGAAACACATCGGGAAAATCCCATACCACTGGGACTGAATCAATAGAAGGGGTGTCAACACTGACATCCCTTACATAAGATAAATAAGCAGCATACCCCTTCTCAACCATACGTTGAGCTTTAAGGAAAGAAATAACCCCGCTAGGAGTATGATCTAAGGTACCACTGCACTCAATACGTGAACACCTGGCATAGCCAGCATCACGGTCTTGGCATGACAATCAAGAATAGAATGATAGGGTGACAACCAGTCCATGCCCAGAATAATATCAAAGTCAATCATACCAAGTAATAATAGATCAGCCTTGGTCTCAAAACTACGAATAGTAATAAAACATGACCGGTACATGCGGTCTACAATAAGAGAATCTCCCACAGGTGTAGAAACATAAATGGGGCACTCAAAGAATCTCGAGGCGCACCCAATTGCGAAGAAAAATAAGAGGACACATATAAATAAGTAGATTACGGATCGAATAGGACTGATGCCTCTCTGTGACAAACCAGAATAATACCCGTGATAACAGAATCAGAGGCAACAACCTTGGTGCGAGCAGGAATACAATAATATCTGGCCCGACCCCTCTCACGAGGGCGACCTCTATCTTACAGGCCTCTGCTCTGGCTTGCTGGGCAGGTGGGGCAGCAGTGGGAGCTGGAACCATAGCGTGAAAACTCTGAGAGATACACTGTGGCTGAATAGTCTATGTAGATGCCCCCTTACCAAGTCTAGGGCAGTCTTTAACCAAGTGATGTGTATCTCTACACTCGAAGCAAGCTCTGGCAGGACGTGGTGGCTATGACTGACTGGAGCTAAGTCATCTAGACTGACCTCTGGAGGTACCCCCCACAGGAGGCACGCTAGAAACTGGGAGAGCATAATAAAGCTCCTGAGGTGCTAGTGGAGCTGGAGTACTACCGGCTACTGGCAAGGCTGAATGAATAGGGTAGCTAGAATAACCCCTACCATAACGTTCGGCTGATGAAGTACATGCACTAGAGTAATGACCCGACTCTCGAGACCTCTTGGCCTCTCTCTCCCCTTGCTCCCTAGCGAGCATACCCTTAATCCGTCTGGCAATGCTCACTACCTGCTGGTAGGGAATATCCATCTATAACTCTCGGGCCATGCTGGACAGGATGGGCGGAATAAGACCCTCGATAAACCTCCACACTCTCTCCTGCACTGTGGCGACCAAAGCCGATGCATGTCTGGCCAACTTGGTATAACGATGGCATACTCTGAGACTATAATAGCACCCCGGCGCAAACGCTCAAACTCCGTGCGCCATGAATCCCTGAGGCTCTAGGGAATAAACTCCCTCATAAATATGTCGAAGAATTGGGTCCAAGTTAGTGAGGCAGAATTGACTAGACTATCCAACTCATAAGTACGCCACCAATCATAGGCAGTTTTCCGAAGCTGAAAGGCGGTGAAAGAAACCCCACTAGACTCCACTATGCCCATAGTACGAAAAATGCGATGACACTCCTCCAAGAATCCCAAGGCGTCATCTGAAGCTAGGCCACTAAACACTGGGGGATCATATTTCTTGAACCTCTCTAGCCTGCGCTGCTCGTCCTATAAGATAGCTGACCCATCCCCGGGCTGTATTGGTGCTACATGCGGTACATGAATAACCTATGGAACCTGCTCCATGAGCACTCTCTGCTCAGGAGTGCGGGCTGCGGGAGTCTGGGCCTCTCCCCTGACCTAAGATATGGTTGCAGCAAGGGGAATGAATTCCCCCTGAGCCTAAGTAGTGTACATGCTTATGAACTGAGCTAGGGTCTCTTGGAGCGCTAGAGTAGTAGTAGCTGTAGTAGGTGTACCAGGTGCCTGTGCTCCAACTGGATCTGTTGGTGGTACCTCAGTGGCAGCACGTACGGGTGCTGTGGCTGTACCTCGGGCGCGTTCTCGACCTTTACCCCGACCTCAGCCTCTGACGGTGGCAGTAAGGGGTGCGGGTGCCTGGTCCTCTCGTGTAGCACGTCTCCTCACCATCTGTGAGAGAATATAAGACAAAAGTTTAGAACTTGTGTCAAATATCGCACGACAAGGAATTCAAAAGAAATTAAGATTTTCCTAAATAGTTACATAGCCTCTTGTAGATAAATACGGATGTCTCCATGTCGATCAACGAGACACTAATAAACGGGCCTGTATCTCGTGACTCCTATGAACTTAGAGATCTGATACTAACTTGTCACAATCATTGTTCGCCAATTGTGAACACATCATGACGGCACATAGTCTTCGCGATCAGGTAAGCCTAACACATTGCGGAAGTAATAACATTTGCAGAATTTATAATCAAAACTAAATAACAAGAATAATGTATACATTTTCCGCCTGAAACATACACTTTAACACTTTAAAATTTGTGAAACTATCCCAAAGACCTAGAAACCCACGGGCAACACAAACTAAGAATGAAACATAATACTGCTCTAATCATCCGGAAATGTCTATAATAAATAAAAACTGAATATCATCTAGCTAACTGGAGGGTAGAATGAGAGGGAGACTCTTCGGTCTGCAAACGCGGCATATATACTTCAAGTCTCCGAAAATGCTCATGTAGCTACTGGAAGTGCGCATGCATAGAGGTACCTGGATCTGCACATAAAAAACATGCGCAGAAGTGGCGTGAGTACGCCATAACGGTACTCAGTAAGCCAAGCCTAACCTCGTTTGGGTAGTGATGAGTAACGGTCAAGGAGCTAATGAGATAGAAACAATAGAATAGCAAAATACTAATAGTATTGAAGACTGATGAAAACTAATGAACACACCAGTATGGTAAACAGTTCAACGAAACATAATACTACAAGTCCAAAATTGAAACATAGAGTAAATACAACTAAATTACAAGAATACCGATGAGGGTCTCCCAGGATACCGTCATGTAGCCCTTTTCTCAACTGTCCAATGGATCTCCCGCGATGTCGTCCTGTAGTCCAATTATCATATCAACAACAAAGGATCTCCTGGGATACCATCCCGTAGTCCCAAATAAAAGTGTAGGGGGATCTCCCGAGATACCATCCCGTAGTCCTAAAGTAAAAGTGTAGGGGGATCTCCCGGGATACCGTCCCGTAGTCCCAAAGTAAAAGTGCAAGGGGATCTCCCAGGATACCGTCCCGTAGTCCCAAAGTAAAAGTACATGGGGATTTCCCGGGAATCAAACACGTAGTCCCAAAGTAAACAAACAAGGGGGAGCTCCCAGAATCCCACATCCGTAGTCCCAAATTAAATGAGCAACCAACATTAGAGAAATATCCAGCAATTGAAGCACAACAATACAAGGCAATAAATAATGCTTGCCTAACATGCTTCACGTAATCACAGTTAAGACAATTTAAACAAATAGGCAACTTGGATCAATTAAACATACTTTTCTATGCTAGCACAGACTAGGGGTGTGCATTCGAATCAGTTTTTCGATAAATAGAATCGATTATTTGTTATCGGTTCATCGATAAATGAAATCAAAAAAATTGAAACCTTATTGAAACGATAACGATAAGTAGTTGTACAAATCGATAATCGATAAGTAATTATCGATAAGGGTCAAAATCAAATCGATAAGTCGAATGCACACCTTCATCTACCACATTTAATGAATGATTATATTTAAAGCTGAAGGAAATGAAGTTCAAATTAATAGAAAATGGAATTAGCAATGATGATGTATTTTTATTTTTTAATACCGTTGGAGTGTTGGTGGCATATATTTGATCCCTTACTTTAGTTTCGTTGCATATGTCTATTGACACAATTTTTATGTTATAAACAATATTCGTCTTATTTTAGCTTCTTTTTATCCATATTAGTTAAGCGTGTTTATAGTGATATACTTTCCGTGGAATCCCGCAAATTTTCTTATTGGTGTAATCGATAACCGAATCGATAAGCCCCAAAAATAAATAAATCGAAATCGAAAAAATCGAAACCTTATTGAAACGATAATGATAAGCATATGTACAAATCGATAATCGATAAGTAATTATCGATAAGAGTCAAAATCGAATCGATAAATCGAATGCACACCCCTAGCACAGACTATAATATCAAGTAAAATAAGTATGAAAGAAAATACAAATCAAGTATTTAAGTTAAAATCCGGATTTCAACAATTAGCTCAAGTACGCGCTCATCACCTCCTGTACAAGGCATACAATTACCAATTTATCACATCCTAAGGGACGAAGTCCCCCATACAAGGTTATTCAAGCCACTTACCTTGAACCGGTGTGAAATCAACTAGGGAACGATGTCCTTGCCACGAGTATCCAACTCCAAATGGTCCATATTCAATTACAAATCGTAAATGATATTGCAAACAACTGATTCCACTATTAAAATTAAAGCTATGGCGCAAAAATAGGTAAAATGACGAAAACACCCCTCCAGCCAATATCGGAATTGAATAATTTTCATATTTTCAGAATCCACATACTCTCACGAGTCTAACCATATAAAAATCTCCCAAATCAGAGGTCAAATGCCCACTCATAATCACATAATTAAGCCTAAGAAGTTTTACCCATTTTTCTCAATTTTAGACCTTGAATTTGAATTATAATGGTTGATTTAGCTCGGAAATGATGGAATATAACTAGAAGGGATCAAAGAAGCGTTACCCAATGATCTTCTCTTAAAAATCCACTCAAAATCGCCTTCTCCCGAGCTCTTAATTGATTCTCGGATTAAGCCATTATCAGACATGTGATTTCTGCTTTTGCGGTCCTACTTTTGCGGTGACACTAATCGCTTTAGAGGTTCAACTTCAAGGGACGGACAACCAACCGCGTTTGCGATTCTGCTTGTCACACCTCTTTTTTACGTTGACCCGCGTGGGCGCAAGATATAAAAGAAAGTTTTTCCAATTAAAGGACAACCAAAACGGGGTTCATTTATTGAGAGATTCGGAGTCGCCACTTGGGAGATTTATGGTGTCCCAAGTCACCGGTTTGAAACCCGAATTGAGGAAAGGTTTGACTCTATTTAATGGTCCGCGAACCAGAAATCCGGATAAGGAATTCTGTTAACCCGGGAGAAGGTGTTAAGCATTCCCGAATTTCGCGATTCTAGCACTGTCGCTCAACTGTCATATTCGGCTTATTTATCTGATTTTTTACAGTTATATACTTAATGCAAATTAATATTTCATTACTGCTTTTATTATTATTATGATTTACGAAAAGAATGTTGTCAAAAATATGTTTCGAATCACGTCACATGAAATGCACCCGGATTATCGACACATTCTTATTCAACATTTTGGGATTTGGATTTGGGTCGCATGAAATGCACACCCGTATTTAAGAAGGTAAAATTATTAAAATACGCGCCTAGAGCGACTACTTATTTACACTTTTGAGAAGGCCATGATATTTGCTAAGAAACGGCACATCTCGAAATCTAAGTACCTTATATATACACTTATGAGGGTCCTGTGATTTGTATAACTTGTCAGGCGAGGCACACCTCTAATTCAAATTTTAAAACGAACTACATCCCGCTATATTTGTTTAGGAGTTGATTCCAAATTATTTAGAACATGTTACGAGCCACACTACATGAAATGCACATGTGGTTCCTGACACATTTTATTTGATCTTGTTCAAAATTGGAGTCGGGTCACATGAAATGCACCCCCGATTCCTTTAATCTAATTACGTCGTTCAGTTGAATAATAACGCACCAATTTCCACAATGTGACAAAATCCTACTCAACTATAACCAATTTAAGTAAACATACGATTAGTTAACTAAGTGAGTAGATTCGAGACTATGGTGGATAATTATATGGAAAAAACTTACTTTGAATTCAAAGAATCCTTAAGGAGCCACTGTCACATATTTTTTGCAAGTTCAAGATATCATTCCTCACGGGTGTTCAAACCACCTTAAACTTTCTACTTAATCAGATAGTTAATCTCAATTTTGACATAAGATCTAGTATTAACAGATTCGGAAATCGCACCCCATGAATAGAGAAGATTTAAGCATAGATACAGTAGGAATAACTCAAGTTCCTATACATGTCCAATGATAGTGTGTTTTGGATCTAAATGCATTTTTTATAACCCAAACCAGTATGATAAATTTAATTACATGTACTCATACAAACACAAGAACTTTGGACAACTACATGTATTCAACGAATTAAAAGGGAGCTTCAGGCTTCATCTCCTTTTCGAACCAAGAAGCTACAATGACAGGGATGTGTACCTGGAATATGGAAAAAGAAGGAAGAGTGAGCAGTGGAAACAGTGTGGCAATATGCAGTTCAACAGCAATCACAGCAACCCAAATAATCCCAGCAAACAGACTCCAAGAAAGGAAATCAATGACAGAAGGCTCGAATACTTCAAAGAAAACCACAGCAAAGAATTCCCAATCAAACAGACCCCTACACCTCTGAAATGCCCCAGAAAACTTGTGCACCCAACTGATTGAACCCCAACGACTTCAAACAACAAACCAAATACCTAAAGTTCTGCCTATTATTAAGGTCCAAGTGTATAACAGAAACACAGAAGACCAGCTCTCTTTTGGTTTTAGAATCAACTCAAAATAGAAACTCCAACTGGAGACTATCCTGTATGTATTCTATATACTCTCATCACTGTATTTCAGACTGCTATGCTTAAAAGGACTCTTACTCTAATGTCTGCTCCCTTTGTCCAGAAAAGAAAAAGAGATCCCCACTATTCTGTTCAAACCTTATACTTATAGTTGAAAAACCAATGAAACTCTAAGGTACAATAATAAGAAAACCCACTCTGCCCATCCTCTCCTCTGCCAGCCCCATTATATTCTTTGTGTTAGCCACTAAGTCTTGTTTAAGTGTGGGCTTAAATTAATTTAAATGCTAAGTGCAAAACCTAGTGGAGTGCCCTGCTGTAACAGCAGGTTCCACTAGGCTGTGCAGGGCATTTTAATCCTAAAGTATGCCACCTCTGATTAGTCATCTTACAGCTATATCCAAACAATCCCTAGTAAACACAATCCAACAGTGGTTCCATATGCAATCAATTTCTGCCATAAAAGCTAATAAACAGACTTACGAAGCTAATCGACAATGTTCGTATGACTCATATAAACAACAACAATCAATCCTTAACTCAGTGATTCGAAATGCCCAGGCAAACAAAACATAAAAATGCAGAACTTAGCTACTTGAGTATCGATTACAACCAATTCGCATTTCTATATCTTAATACACTCTGACATACAAACAGAAATAAGAATGACCAAATAAAGGCCTTTCGAGGTAGAAGCAGAGAAGCTTAAAATCAATTACAAACGAACAACTAAATCAATACGACGAACACAACAATAAAACAGAAGAAAAAAGATGAAAAATGAGATACCTCAAGAAGAGGGATCAAAATTGGACGGACTCGGTTCCAAAGGCTTCGAGTTTGCACTCCTTTGAAGTAAACAGACTTTAATTGAAGTGTTTTTCAAACGAAAAACACTCCAATTAAGGTCCATTGCCTTCAATTACCGTTGACTCGGCGAAATCCCTAATTTTGGGTTCTAGGGTTCTTGAGGCTCGACTTTAGGGCTTTGACATTTCTGGTGAGATTCGAGCTAAGCCGGGGTTAGTAGGGGTGTGAGGAGTGATTGGCGTGAATTTGAAATGGTTTGGGATGGATGTTCAAGTTCCGACGAACTTCGAATTGATATTCGAAGTGTTCGAGCAACATTCGAAACTAACCAATGCCGGATCCGTGTAGAGGGGCTTTGGGAGAATCCATGGTGTTAATTTGGGGAGGTTTGGCCTACCGGAACCGCCGTGAGGCGATTTTCGGTAGGCGGAGGGCGGCGGAGTATGGTGGCGTTGATCGTCTCTAAGACGATGAAGACGAGGGGGGTTTGGGGCGTGGGGGTACTAGGTTAGGAATATATACTTAGGTGGGGGTTTGATCCTGGCCGTTGGATCATGTATGATTAATGGCCAGGATCTCTTGGGTTAACAAAACGGTATCGTTTTGATTAATTGGGGACTGGGTCGGTCTGGGTTAACTGGGTCGGGGCAGGCTTGGGTTATGAGGGGAGCTTGGGACCGTTCGATGAGACTGAATGAACGGCTCAGATCAAATGCCACTGAACGGCGTCGTATAGCCTTCTCTAAGGCTGATCGGATTTGGACTGGGTGAGGCTCTTTTCTTTGGGCCATTTTTATTTGCAATTTTGGACGGCCCAGTCCATTTTCCTTATTGAAGACTAATCAACTAAAGCCAAAACTTAGAACTTAAAGAGATAAAAAAAAATACACAATTAACTAAAGGAAAAATCCAATTAATTCTAAATAGTAATTAGCATGAAATAAAATAATCACACAATTTGGACATTTTAACAAAACAAAAATAAAAATACAATATTTTATCATTTTTCATAAGGTAAGTAACTTAACACTTCTAAAAAAAAAAAATTAAAACCCCAATGCTATTACAACATATATTTTTTTTCGTATTTTTGTTAATTTAATCAAATAATCATGCACACTCAAGTACAAATAACACAAAAAAGGAAAATTAAAACAAAATCCACAAATATTCCAAATAACACAAAAATTATTTTATTTTAAATTTTTGGGAGTATTTCATGTAAGGCAAAAAATCACGTGCTCACAGCTGCCCCTCTTTGCGCGGAAGCACGAAGAGTTTTCGTGCAAAGATAAGTGAGCGGATACGAGCGATTTTTGCCCGTTTAAGCACTCCGTATGAAGCATATTTTGGAAAAGTTTGACCTAACCTTTGCTTCAAAAAGGTCTCCTACATATCCCTGGCTAAAAGGGAATCAGGTCAATGTAGTTCGGGAAGTTTTGGTAGCTGGGACTATCATGACTGCTGTGATCTTGCTGTTACTGATGTTGCTGCCGACGCTACTACTTAACTGATCTCCTTATTACACCGTGCTAAACAAAAATAAGAAGTTAGACTAAGTTACAATGTTGCAAATTCTTATTCATCATTTCCACTTGATCTTGTCATGTTCCTTGCCATCTTGTTGTCTCTGATGTTTCTTCACATGCTTCTTCTCCTCTGACAATTGTTATTTCGGCCTATCTTGATTGCCGAACTCCGACCATTGGTCCCTCGTTGTGATCTTCGGACTATTCTCCTTCGAATTCTGAACCTATCTTTCTGATCCTTGTTGCCCTCCTTTTGATTATGAACTTGGATTCACGCTGTGGATTTCCGTTGTACTCCACCGCTTTCCTCAACCAAATTCAAACTAAATCGCCACTCCATTCTTCAGGCGGGCTCCCTGACTTCAACTACAACTTCAAAATAAAATCGGCACTCCATTCTTCAGGCGGGCTCCCTGACTTCAACTACATCTTCAAAAAAAAATCGCCACTCCATTCTTCAGGCGGGCTCCCTGACTTCACTGCAACTTCAAAATAAAATTGCCACTCCATTCTTCAGGCGGGCTTCCCGACTTCAACTACATCTTCAAAACTAAATCGCCACTCCATTCTTCGGGCGGGCTCTCCCTGACTTCAACTACAACTTTAAAATAAAATTGCCACTCCATTCTTCAGGCGGGCTCCCTGACTACATCTTCAAAATAAATCGCCACTCCATTCTTCAGGCAGGCTCCCTGACTTCAACTACAACTTTAAAATAAATCGCCACTCCATTCTTCAGGCGGGCTCCTTGACTTCAACTACAACTTTAAAATAAATCGCCACTCCATTCTTCAGGAGGGCTCCCTGACTTCAACTACATCTTCAAAATAAATCGCCACTCCATTCTTCAGGCGGGCTCTCTGACTTCAACTTCAACTTTAAAATAAATCGCCACTCCATTCTTCAGGCGGGCTCCCTGACTTCACTGCAACTTCAAAATAAAATTGCCACTCCATTCTTCAGGCGGGCTCCTTGACTTCAACTACACCTTCAAAACTAAATCGCTACTCCATTCTTCAGGCGAGCTCCCTGACTTCAACTACATCTTCAAAATAAATCGCCACTCCATTCTTCAGGCGGGCTCCCTGACTTCAACTACATCTTCAAAACTAAATCGCCACTCCATTCTTCAGGCGGGCTCCCTGACTTCAACTACAACTTTAAAATAAATCGCCACTCCATTCTTCAGGCGGGCTCCCTGACTTCACTGCAACTTCAAAATAAAATTGCCACTCCATTCTTCAGGCGGGCTCCCTGACTTCAACTACACCTTCAAAACTAAATCGCTACTCCATTCTTCAGGCGGGCTCCCTGACTTCAACTACATCTTCAAAATAAATCGCCACTCCATTCTTCAGGCGGGCTCCCTGACTTCAACTACATCTTCAAAACTAAATCACCACTCCATTCTTCAGGCGGGCTCCCTGACTTCAACTACAACTTTAAAATAAATCCACTCCATTCTTCAGGCGGGCTCCCTGACTTCACTGCAACTTCAAAATAAAATTGCCACTCCATTCTTCAGGCGGGCTCCCTGACTTCAACTACAACTTTAAAATAAATCGCCACTCCATTCTTCAGGCGGGCTCCCTGACTTCAACTACAACTTTAAAATAAATCGCCACTCCATTCTTCAGGCGGGCTCCCTGACTTCAACTACAACTCACTGATTTCATCCTATCCTGGTCACCTTCCTTTGCCCTTTGTACCATTTTCTTCTTCCTGCATTGCCTCTTGGGCCACCTTCTCTTTTGAATTATCTTGTCTTGGAATTGCTTTCCCCTTGAGCCGTGTTACTTTTCCTTTGGCTGCTGGAGATATCTTCGGAACTGTCTATTTACCTGCTAGTGATGATGCTGCTGGGGAAGCATTCTTTATTTCCTTCACCCCTCATTCACTCTCGGACTTGCCGGGGATTGAAATGTCACTAATTGAGGATTACTCTAGCGGGGAACCCCTTTTCCTCTTCCTTCTTCCCAGACCTCCTCTGGGACTCACACTTTGGCCTCCTTGAAAAACCTATGGGATGCACTGCTGCTGGGGGAATCTCTGAGTTAGTGTTTCATTTTCCAACGACTGCTGGGGATAATACCAGGCTCAAAGATTACCCCTCGTGTTGTCCGGCCTCTCTCGACACTATTCTGCTCGGAACGGGCATTTTCCGAAGTCTCGTATTATCTTCGCTCCTTATCCACTGGGTGTTTTGCTTTCAAGAAAATTTTTGCAATCGGAGAAAATTTTCTGTCCCAGTTTGATGACCTTCTACGTGGCATGCTTTTCCGCCGACGAACCCTCTTTTCCTGCTTTAAATCAAAGAAAAATTGTTAGTTTCAAAACGCGGTGAGTGGTCGTGCCACTCCTGTTGGGGGCCATTTCCCTTTTCTCTTTCAGCTGCTTGGCCTCCCTCGAACTTTTGGGGGCGCCGTTGACACTTGCTCGGGATGATGCTCTTTCCACAGATGGTCTCTCATTTCTCCTTTTATTTCAACCTTCGGTTTGGTCCGAACCTTTTCAACAGGTGATTTGTTGTGAGAAATCATCTTCCGGACGTGCTATATGTGTCCATCATACTCCATAGTTCCTGTGAACCTTCCAATCAACCTGTCGTTCCAATCTTAATATCGGAACGCCTTTTGCCTTATTGCCTCGTTCCACGCCTATTCATTTTCATTGTACCGCTTTGGGAGACTTGGTAGTAAGCTTTAAAAAATCAATTTTCGAAAACGAAAGAAAAGAAAAAGAATGCTGACCGCAAATGACAAAAGAAAGGGAAAACTTTTCTGAACTCAAAAATAGGAAAACTTATCTGAATGTACAGCTGATCCCATGGTTATGTCGCGCCTTTGAGATTAATCTACCCAGTCTATTCATGTCAATCACTTTCTGATGGCCGCGTTTTGCTAGGAATAAGCGAATGTCCAAACCTTGTCTCATGCAGACATCTTGTAACCATCTCGCCTTGTCATCTCATAGTGCCCTTCGAAGGGTTTTCACTAATGAGATTCTCTCATTTCTCTCTATCTCCCGTCGCCTTAGGGTGCCCGTAAAGGTTTTCACCGTAAGACTCTCTCATTTTATTTCTCTTAACTTTCTTCGCCTTAAGGTGCCCGTGAGGGTTTTCACCGTTAAGACTCTCTCATTTTTGCTTTCTTTCCCTGCGGTGGGCTGGGGTACTATCCATAGAATTTTCCTCTAAAGGGGCCATCCCTTTTCAGCTTGTAAGTCCTAAATTCAGTCGAGGATTAAAGTGTCACTCGTAGTTTCACTCGCATGACTTGGCATTTCTCAAATACTGATCGAGAGGTCTTTTTGGTTCTTAATGTGGTTTCTGCGCGTGAGGCTAAAGAAAAGGGGTTTAACCTCAACGGTTAGCTCATTACAACTTTCGGAATCCACACTATCTTTCAAACGAAACAATGACTTCTGCCCCAGTTTTGTTGCTTGGGGGATCTTTGATTTTTATTTTATTATGACCGAGCCGTGTGGCGCCTATGTATCCTTCTTGAGGAATCAGGTCGAACGTAGTTCACTTTTTTTTGTGTCTTTTCTTTGTTTCTTTTTTCTATTTTGTTACACATCTTCCTTGGTGATTCCGAAGGAGGGTATATGAAAGAATTATTAAGGCTCAAAGGGGAAAACAAAGGTTAAAGTGTTTGGGTAGTAGGAAAATTGCCTCTGTCATTTCATTCTCCGAAAAATGCCAAAATATGCACAAACGAAAACCAATCGTTGACAAATACATTAAAGAATTACACATAATATCTCTTGACTGCATCGGAATTGATGGCCATATCAGTGCATCTTCCCTCAATATCAATTAGACATAGCGCGCCGTTGGATAATACCCTAGTCACAACAAACGGTCCTTGCCAATTTGGAGCGAACTTGCCTTTCGCTTCGGCCTGATGTGGTAGAACTCTCTTCAACACATGTTGTCCCACTTCAAATTTCCTGGGACGTACCTTCTTGTTATATGCTCTTGCCATTCTCTTTTGATACAATTGGCCATGACATACAGCTAACAATCTCTTTTCGTCGATCAAGCTCAATTGCTCTAATCGAGTTTTGACCCACTCATCATCGTCAATCTCAGCTTCAGCGACAATTTGGAGGGATGGAATTTCAACTTCTGCGGGTATTACTGCTTCAGTCCCGTATACCAACAAGTAAGGAGTTGCACCTACCGAGGTCCGGACGGTAGTGCGATAACCCAACGGTGAAAATGGTAACTTTTCATGCCATTGCCTAGACCCTTCTACCATCTTTCTCAATATCTTCTTTATATTCTTGTTTGCTGCCTCAACCGCACCATTTGCTTTGGGACGATATGGTGTGGAATTTCGGTGTGTAATCTTGAACTGTTGGCAGACCTCTTTCATCAATCCGCTGTTAAGATTGGCACCATTATCCGTGATGATTATCTTTGGAATTCCAAACCTGCAGATGATGTGGGAATGTACGAAATCCACCACCGCCTTCTTGGTCACTGATTTGAAGGTTTTGGCCTCCACCCACTTGGTAAAATAGTCGATCGTTACCAGAATGAACCTATGACCATTGGAGGCCGCAGGTTCTATAGGTCCAATAACATCCATACCCCATGCGACAAATGGCCATGGTGCCGACATTGTATGCAATTCGGTCGGTGGAGAATGAATCAAATCTCCGTGTATCTGACACCGATGGCATCTTCGCACGAAACTTATACAATCACGCTCCATAGTGAGCCAGTAATATCCTGCTCGAAGAATCTTCTTTGCCAATACATACCCGCTCATGTGTGGTCCACAAACTCCGGAGTGTATATCCGTCATCACTGTTGTGGCTTGACTCGCATCTATACATCTTAACAATCCCAAATCTGGGGTTCTTTTGTACAGTACCCCTCCACTAAGGAAAAATCCGTTCGCCAACTGCCGAATAGCCCTCATTTGATCCCCAGTTGCCTGCTCTGGGTATATTCCTAACCTGAGGTATTCTTTGACATCATGAAACCACGGCTTGCCATCTATTTCTTCTTCTGTCATATTACAATAAGCATGTTGATTCCGAACCTGAATATGTAACGGATCGACACGAACCTTGTCCGGGTGATGTAACATTGACGCCAAAGTAGCCAAAGCGTCGGCAACCTCATTATGCATCCTTGGGATATGTCTGAATTCTACCGACCGGAAACGCTTAGTCAGATCATGCAAACACTGACGATACGGGATAAGCTTTAAATCTCCGGTTTCCCATTCTCCCTGAATCTGATGTACCAGAAGGTCCGAGTCCCCCAAGACCAAGACGTCCTGTACATCCATGTCCACCGCTAATTGCAACCCCAAGATACATGCCTCGTATTCAGCCATATTATTGGTATAATGAAAACGCAGTTGAGCAGTAACGGGATAATGATGTCCTGTTTCGGAGATAAGCACAGACCCTACTCCGACTCCTTTTGCGTTCGCCGCTCCGTCGAAGAAAAGTTTCCACCCTGGATCCTCGGTTAATTCTAACCCATCAATTTGCAATACTTCTTCGTCTGGAAAATACGTCCTCAGAGGTTCGTATCCGTCATCAACAGGATTCTCAGCTAAGTGATCGGCTAGGGCTTGAGTTTTCATAGTCGTCCTTGTCACGTATATGATGTCGAACTCTGTAAGTAATATTTGCCATTTTGCCAACCTCCCTGTAGGCATAGGTTTCTGGAAAATATACTTCAACGGATCCAAACGCGAAATGAGGTAAGTGGTATAAGAAGACAAATAATGTTTCAACTTTTGGGCTACCCAAGTCAAAGCGCAACATGTCTTTTCTAGATGATTGTACTTGACCTCGTGGATTGTGAATTTCTTACTGAGGTATTAAATGGCCCGTTCCTTCCTGCCAGTAAGATCATGCTGCCCCAGTACGCAGCCGAACGAATTCTCCAAAACCGTCAGATAAAGAATCAGGGGTCTACCCGGTTCAGGCGGAACTAGTACGGGTGGGTTTGACAGATACCCTTTGATTTGGTCAAACGCTTCCTGACATTCTGTCGTCCATTCTATCGCAGCGTCTTTCTTCAACAGATGGAATATGGGTTCACAGGTTGCTGTAAGCTGAGCAATAAACCTACTGATGTAATTTAACCTTCCCAACAGACTCATTACCTCTGTTTTATTCTTTGGCGGGGGTAGCTCTTGAATGGACTTGATTTTGGATGGGTCCAACTCAATGCCCCGTCGGCTGACGATGAACCCTAGCAACTTTCCTGATGGAACTCCGAATGCGCATTTGGCCGGATTGAGCTTGATATCATATCTTCGAAGTCTTTGAAAGAACTTCCGGAGGTCGTCAACGTGGTCTTCTTGACGTCTGGATTTTATGATCACATCATCCACGTACACTTCAATTTCCTTGTGTATCATGTCATGGAATACCGTAGTCATCGCTCTCATATATGTTGCCCCAGCATTCTTCAAACTGAACGGCATCACCCGGTAGCAATAAGTCCCCCACAGTGTGATAAAAGCCGTGTTTTCTGCGTCCTCTTCATCCATCAAGATCTGATGATACCTCGCATAACAGTCCACAAAGGATCCGATTTCACGCCCGGCGCAATTATCAATCAGGATATGGATATTAGGAAGCGGGAAATTATCCTTAGGACTCGCCTTGTTGAGGTTGCGGTAGTCCACACATACTCTGATCTTTCCGTCTTTCTTTGGCACCGGTACTACATTAGCCAACCATTCAGGGTATCGAGTGACACGAATGACTTTCGCCTGCAACTGCTTGGTTACTTCCTCCTTGATCTTTACACTCATCTCCGTTTTGAACTTCCGCAGTTTTTGCTTGACGGGAGGATATGCCGGATCGATGGGTAATTTATGAACCACTAGATCAGTGCTGAGTCCTGGCATGTCGTCGTACGACCATGCGAAAATGTCTTTAAACTCCATGAGTGTTTTGATCAACTCTTCTCTCAGATTGGGTTCAATATGGACACTTATTCGGGTTTCTTTGACGTCATCTGCATTCCCCAGATTAACGGCCTCAGTATCATTTAAATTTGGTTTGGGTTTTTCCTCGAAGTGACTTAATTCTTCACCGATTTCTTCTACGGCTTCATCATCGCCGTACTCTGACTCACTCTCGTCACTTCTTGTTTCATGCGTTATTATTTCCAAACCCGATTGACTTTCTAGACCGGGTTGATTAATCTTTAAGCACGCCATATCATTAAGATCAGTTGAAAGAAGGCTGTTGTTCAGAAAAGTAAGAAAGAAGGAAAATAAACAAAATTAGACACGAAGGGAACACAATTTCATTAATGGGAACAGTACAAGGAAAAACAAAACTTGTAAACTCAAATCAAAATGAACTAAAACAAACGGATTTTACTCCGGGACAACCCCAACACAAAATTTCGAAAGAAAGCGATCCAAAACAAACTACCCAGACTCCTTCCGGACAGGGAGAGGAGTAGCCTTCCAATTATTCAATTTTGCTTTCGATCCCACAAACTGTATCTCGGCATGGCTGGATCCTTCGCCATCCTCTAGCATGCATACATCTGCGAATAGGTCCTCGAACTTTCTCAAGAACTCTTCGTCTGGCCTTACCATAGGACTGGGAAGCTTTGTCGTCGGATGTCCTCTTGCTCCGGCCCTGACAAAAGATCGGGAAAGGCGTGGAACAGGCTTCGAGAGCACCCATGTCTTCTGCCTATTCCTCTTGGCTCGCTGGATGTCCTCTAAAGTTGGCTTGAATCCCAAGCCGAAGGTTCCCACGTTTTCGACCACTGATACCGGTTGTATGATTCCTTGCAGAGATGCACCTAGACCTTTGCCGGGTATGAAACCATGTCTCAACATTTCATGAGCCACCATGACGTCGGCGGTAATTATTCTGTCATTGGGAATGCATTCCCCTTCTGGAACTCGGTTGGCGGATACCACATCACAGATCTGGTATACCCATGGCCCAACATCTTCTTCCGTCTCAACAAAGGGGACGATGGTGCCTGGTTGTAGATCATTCTCTCCATGGACGACGATCTCCTGTTGGTCCCACTCAAACTTGACGAGTTGGTGTAGGCTGGACGGAACCGCTCTTACGGCATGGATCCACGGTCGCCCTATCAGAAGGTTATATGACACTACCATGTCCAGCACCTGGAATTCCATGGTGAACTCCACTGGTCCAATTGTCAAGATTAACACTAATGTCCCCGACCGACGCCTTGCCTCCTCCATCAAACCCTCGAACACATATGCTGTTCTTGCGTATCCTGTCGATGTCCACTTTCAACTTGTTTAGTGTAGAGAGAGGACAAATGTTAGCACTGGATCCATTATCGACTAGGACTTTGGTAACCACCGACTCCTCACACTTTACCGTAAGATATAAAGCCTTATTGTGCTCGGTGCCTTCTTCAGGCAACTCATCATCGGTGAAGGTGATCCGATTCGCTTCGAAGATCCTATTGGTGATCTTCTCCAAATGACTCACTGAGATTTTATCAGGTACGTGGGCCTCATTCAAAACTTTCATCAAAGCTTGCCGATGTTCTTCGGAATGTATCAGCAAGGACAGCAATGAGATTTGCGCCGGAGTCTTCTTCAGCTGTTCCAGGACAGAATAATCATGTAGGCTTCATCTTTTTCAGGAATTCTTCTGCCTCTTCGTCAGTTACCGGCTTTTTCAATGTTGCCGGAGTGTTCTTCCTCAATTCCGCAGGGGCAAAACATCTCCCCGAGCGGGTCAAACCTTGCGCTTCGCAAACTTCCTCTTTTACTTCCTTTCCTTTGTAGGTTGTCGTAATCCGAGCATAATTCCATGGAATAGCTCTGCTATCAATTATTGGCAACTGTATTGCTGGCTTGATGATGAAAGGATCCATTCGAATGCCTGCTACCGTCAAGACGGGCTTGGTTGCTACCCCTGGTACAACTATTTTTGCTTCCCCCGGCCTCACCGGTACTTCGTTCACACTTCCCTTTTCTGCTTCCAACCCCCTTTGTACGTCCTTCTTGTAAATGGATGACTCATCAAGGCTCGGCCCCTTTCTCATTCCTACCCCGCTAGACTTGATCATCATTACAGTCTGGGAGGCTTTCTCCTTTCCTTCTTCTACCCGTACCAACTTGATCATGTTGGTCTCATGATGAGTTGGAAGTGGATTTTGGTTGATGTTGGGCTCTGTTGGAGTCTGGACCTCAATCCTACGAGTGTCGATGAGCACCTGGATGGCTGTTTTCAACCTCCAACACTTTTCCATGTCGTGTCCCGGACATCCTGAGCAGTATGCACAATTTACTGAATGGTCCAGATTCTTTGGAAGAGGGTTTGGTAGCTTAGCTTCAACCGGATTTAGCAACCCTACTTGCTTCAAACGGTGGAACAAACTGGTGTAAGACTCTCCCAAGGGAGTGAAAGTCTTTGGCCTTGGCGCCCTGTCGCCCTTGAATGCTTGGTTCGGGCGAAAGCCTGCACCCGTGGGATTTCTATAGGCTCTTGGGGGTGGGTAATTGTTATGTGGATTTGGTGCACGCCATGGTGCCTGGACGGGAGGTGCGGAATATGACTGAGCATGATGGACAGTAAAATGGGGATCAGGTGCTGGATAGTAATGTTGCGGGTGGTTATATGGATTGTGGAAGTAATTTTGGTGGTGAGGTTGTGGCGGGTTATACTGGGGTGCGGGGCCTCTGTTTCTGAACCATGTTCCGGACTCGACTGCCGCGACTTCTTCCCTCCTCTTTTTCCCAAGCACTCCTCCGGTACCACTTTGAATAGCTTGGGTGGTGGCTTTCAATGCTGAGTAGCTCATGATCTTGTTGGCTTTCAAGCCTTCCTCGATCATAGCCCCCATTTTTATCACCTCGGTGAATGACTTGCCCACGGACGTCACCAGATGTCCGAAATAGGTTGGCTCTAGTGTCTGTAAGAAGTAATCCACCATCTCGTTCTCTCTCATAGGCGGATCTACCATTGCTGCTTGTTCCCTCCAGCGGAACCCAAATTCTCTGAAACTTTCGGCGGGTTTCTTTTCTAACTTTAGCAATGATAAGCGGTCCGGGACTATTTCAAGATTGTACTGGAACTGGCCAATGAATGCTTGAGCCAAATCATCCCACGTAAACCATCTGCTGGGATCCTGCCTAGTGTACCACTCTAATACAGATCCCCCCAGACTCTGACCGAAGTAAGCTATCAGAATCTCGTCCCGTCCTCCGGCTCCTCACATTTTACTACAAAACCCTCGAAGATGGGCTACTGGATCACCGTGCCCCTCGTATAGGTCGAACTTGGGCATTTTGAACCCGGCTGGCAACTAGACATCTGGGAATGGACACAGATCCTTGTAAGCGACACTGACCTGGTTGCCCAAACCGTGCATATTCCTGAAGGACTGCTCCGGGCTTTTAACTTTTCTAATAACTTCCTCATGTTCCAAACTTTGGAGGTGCTTTTCCGGTTCTGCCGGGTTATCCCAATGAGGGGTGTGTGTGGATGTGGTTCAGGAGCCCTAAAGGTAGGCTCGGGAGGATAGTAAGAATTGTCATGGATTTGAACGTGCGGCTCACCGGGCGACTTTTGTAGAGCAGCAAGTGGGGGTGCCACAAAAACAGGGGTGACCGGAGGAGGATTTTGTTTGGCTGGTAGAATTTGGGTGACATAAGGGTTTTCCCCTTGGTAGTATGGGTAGATTGTGGCGCTTGTCGAATGATCAAGGGGTGGATATTCTGGAGCTGATGCGAGAGTAGGGCGGTTTGGTGAAGATTGTCCCCTAGCCCAGGCTAGGTGCATCTCTGTTATCTGCTGTTTCAACCGATCTACCTCTTCTTTCATGATCTGTATCTCTGATTTCTCTTTCTCGAGACTTTTACCGGAGCTGGACATACTTGCTGGAATTGGCCCTTTAGATCTAGTACGGTAATGGTGGCTGGCCAGTATATTCTGTCAAATCAACTGCTAAACTTTTCTGGAAATTGACAAACTTGTTAGTTTACCGAGTTTAACAGATATGTTATAGCACGTTGGATGCAATGCACCTAACCAAATAACCCTTTCTACATGTGCTCATAACATGCGTCATTCCAGCTTTTCTCTTTTTCTCTTTTTTTTTTCTTTTTTAGTGGTGGTCGAATCTTATATGGATTGCTTACGTATCACGTCCCCGCGTGAATCAGACCGAGCGTAGTTCTGGTAACAAGATTATGGCGAAATTCTGGAATCCTCATAATAATAAAAAGACATGTCTTACAATAATCAACAACGAAAGAAAAATGCTTGACTCAACAAAACATAAAATACTGAAAATGTCCACAAAAGTAGAAAAACACATCTTTTAATCAATAGCCTAATGCTCTTAAACCCTTGGGGGCCCGCGAGGCATCGTCCGGCCTTGTCGCGGGTCTTGGTGTGAGGTCCATGTGCAGTCTCCTTAACTCTCTCATGATCTGATGAACATAGTCCATAATCGAAGCAAAGAGGGCGGCCCGGGGCATTTGTTCACAAGCCAAACACTTCATGGTGACATAATGCCCGATCTCTCCAATTCTGTCTTTGATCATGTCCCTTTCTCTGAGTAGTTGTTCTATCCGCTGGTTCTTCGCCCCCAATCTTTGAGCATTGTTGGTGACCTGATCTAAGAGCCTATCCACTTGTTCTTGTAGTCGAGCCATCAGATTGTGGCAACGGTCGAGGTCTGCCCTGGCATTCCCGGGCTTGTTTGAAGACCCGTTCCCTGAGGATAACATTTGCTTCTCTTAGGTTGGTGATGACCTCAGTATAATCTTTTTCCACTTGCTGTATATGAAGTGCCTGCTGATGTGCCTCCCTCTTCCAGCTAGTACGGATCCTCATTATTTGGGCCTTTGACTCTTCTAATTCTTTTTGGACATCTGTGACTTGATTTTTTAAACTCCTTATCAATTTTTCGTCCGACCGACTCCTCAATTGTCTGTCAGCATCCCTTTTCATTTGCTGGATTTGAGCTCTCAAAAAGTCATTTTCTTGCGCCAACTTCTTTTTATCTCCTTCGTCGGCGGCAGCTTGCATATTCTTCTCGAATTGGAGGTCCCGGACCTGCTGTTCTATGTAAAAGGAGTATCTAACAATGGAATGAAGGAAAATCATCTACTAGCACTAGAATAGAAGGAAGGCCTCCGGATCCGCGGACGTAGCAGATAATACCTCGAGAAGTATAACCTCGATCACCGGTAGTGTGCCTGATCAGATGAACCTGGATCTACACAACAAAAAGTGTGCAGAAGAGTAGCATGAGTACACCACGGCGGTACTCAGTAAGTGCCAAGCCTAACCTCGATGGAGTAGTGACGAGGAAGGTCAGGGCCCTACCGAGAAACAAATAATATAATGATAATAACAATAATAAGCAGTTTAAATGATAATAATTTCCGAAATTAACAACAATAAATGATTACTGCAATCGTCTACAATTAAGCTAACAACAAATAGTCAACTCAATAAAACCAGTCCAAGACCTGTGGGAATTGAACCCACAGTCCCATTAACAGTGCCCCTGGGTCTCCGGGAATCGAACCCGCGGCCCATGTCTAAATAATATATCAATAACTCAGGATCTCCGGGAATCGAACCCGCAGTCCCTACAAATAACTCAGGATCTCGGGAATCGAACCCACAGTCCCTACCAATAACTTAGGATCTCGGGAATCGAACCCGCAGTCCCTACCAATATCACTCCGGGTCTCTGGGAATCGAACCCACAGCCCTGGGTCTCCGGGAATTGAACCCGCAGTCCACAAACATAACAAATAAAGGAAAACGCAGAAAGAATATAATATGCTTAACTACAAATCGAACCCACAGCCCTGGGTCTCCGGGAATCGAACCCGCAGTCCACAAGCACAGCCAATAAAGGAATCCACAGAGAGAATAATTATGCTTAAATATAACTTCACCGAAAGATAGTGCCAATAATTATCAAGGAGTTCAAACAAGGCAATTAGGCAACTAAACAGTTAAGTACTACCTAATCATGCTTTCCTAACCACTACCGGGTAAAATATCAAATTAACAGCCAAAGACAGGAATATCGCTCATAGAACATTTTAATTAAAGTGCGTTTTCAACAACCAGCGCATGTACACGCCCGTCACCTCGCGTACAAGGCATTTAAACTATCACATAATATCCTAGGGGTGAGAATTCCCCCACACGAGGTTAGACAAGCCACTTACCTCGACTCCGGTACAAAACCGCTATGAAACAACTCTCTTGCTGCGAATGTCGACCTCCACAAGTGTAGAATCTGATAAAAATCAATAGAATCACATCAAAATAGGCTAATTGGGCATTACCCAATCAAAATAACTCAAAATACACCAAAACCCACAAGTTGCCAAAACCCGACTTTCGGTACGCTTATCGAAAAATCACGAAAATTATATATTCGGGTTCCTTATCTCAATACGAGTCTAGGCATATAAAATTTACCAAAATCGGACTCCATTTGCCCACTCAAATCAGAGATTTTCTAACATTTAGGCCTAGGGCTCAAACCCACCTTTAATCTCCCAATTTCAGTGAAATAATCATGGATTTCATGATAAACCAACAAATTAAGGTCAAGAAACTTACCCCCGATGATTTCCCGATGATATCCCAGCGTTTCCCCTTCAAAATCCTCTCTTGGAGCTCAACAATGGCGGTTTTGGTGTGTTAGGTCGCGACTGAAATGTTCTGGACTTAAAGTCACTGCCAGGCCATTTTACTCTACGCGATCGCAGCACTGGGCTTGCAATCGCGATGCACAAAATATGGGCGGCCTAATTTTCCTCTACGCGATCGCGTGACCCTGGACGCGATCGCAGTGAACAACTCTTCAATACTACGCGATCGCAAACGTACTAACGCGATCGCGAAGAACAAACTCGTCCGGCTCCCCAACTACCCTACGCGATCGCTCACGCGATCGCACTGCTTCCGACCAATACCCTACGCGATCGCATACTCCCTCACGCGATCGCACTGGTTCAACCTCCAGCCTTACGCGATCGCAGGCTTTACTTCGCGATCGCAGAGCTCAGGATTTCTCCCTTACACGATCGCATGGCCATCTCCGCGATCGCGGAGAGCAAAATTGTTCTGCAGTTATTGCAGCAGAACAGCAGTGTCTTTTGGCACAAATTGGTCCGTTTGGACCCCCGAATTCATTCCGAGGCTCCCGGGACCCCAACGAAAACCACCAACATACTCCAAAACACGATATGAACTCGTTCAAATCATAAAAACACGTCTAACAACATCAAAACCCATAATTCACATCGAATTCAAGCCTAAATTTCTTAAAACTTTCCGAATTGCACATTCGATCTAAAACTCGACCAAACGACGTCCGAATGACTTGAAACTTTGCGGACATATCCAAATTCACATAACGAAGCTACAGAAATTGTCGGAATTCCATTCTAACCCCCGGATCAAAATCTCACCTATCGTTCGGATTCGCCAAAATTTCAACCTTCGGCATTTCAAGCCTAATTGAGCTACGAACCTCCAAAATATATTCCGAACGCGCTCCCAACCCCGAAATCACCTAACGGAACTAATGGAACCATCAGATTTCCGTTCCGAGATTGTCTTAACACTTTTCCGGCTATGGGCCATTTTCTAGCTTCAAAGCTCTTATTTAGGGACTAAGTGTCCCAAAATGCTCAAATTTTTAGAACCGACTCTCCCGGCAACCCACAATAGCAGAAATGAACTTAGGGGAACAGTTAAATTAGGGATTAGGGCGAAATTTTCTAAAACGACCGGTCGGGTCGTTACATTATTGTTGTTGCTCTTAGAACCTGTTGTTGTATCTTTGTAAATTGTTATTGTTGTGGTGTTATTTGTGGACTGTGATTGCTCGGTGGTATCGGATTACGCGCTGCAACATGAAGTAATGAGGTGTGAGTTGTGGTGATAAGGGTAGCCGAGATAATAATGATGGCTGAGGTAATAAGGGTGGAAAGTGATCGATATCACTATTAAAATGAAATATGAAAACATCAGAGAATTGAAATTGTGGAGGTGATGAAGGGGGTAGGAAAGTTTGTTAACTTGTTTGCTTTTGATTGTTTTTCTTGATTGTACTTAATTGTTGTTTCTCTCAATTATTTATTACTTGTGGATGGCTTGAGGTTACTCATGGTAAAGTTTGTTATACGTACCAGTACAATTCAAGTGTACTGACGTCCCTTTTGCCGGGGCGCTACATTCGTGTTTTGATCGTAGCTCCCTCTTCGTTTTTCCTTCAGCTACTTTGGTGAGCCCCTTTCCTCCCAGGGGCCTATGTGGCTCAGGCCGCTTGTTTCCGTAGTTGTATTTTGTGTTATGTAAGGTATAGCTAGAGCCTTGTTCCCGGCAAATACTGTACTATCTTGTTGTACTTTTAGAGGCTCAGTAGACAGTGGATGTGGGTTGAAGCTTATGTATATCCTTGTTTCTTCGTTGGACAAAGAATTAATAACTTCACTAACTATTATGTTTGTATTTTTATTTTACAAAAGATGTCTTAAGTTAATTATATGGCTAATTCTTGTAAATATTGAGTAAGGAAAATATGGGGTAGCGTGTGGGGTAGAAAAGACACCCAAATCTGCTTGGCTGAGACTTTCCGATCGGGCGCCGGTCATACCCCTTCCAATTTTGGGGCGTGACAGATTCACTGAGGTTACAACAAGCTCACAATTGTGTCACATGTCATAATCAATTTTACCAGCTTTAGAGGAAAGCCAAATTCAAGTATCACTATTCTTAAGAATTTCTACTCTATTGAATCATATGTTTTTCCTATATCCACCTAGATGATACACCCCCTTCTCGGAATAGCCTTTAACTAGTTCATGAACAATAATCACATTGTTAAAAATATTTCTACCTTTCTATCAACTGACTGGGAGTGTCCAATAATATAATCGATCATTTTCATCAACCTGAAAGTAAGAATTTTATATATCAACTTATATATAGTTATACAACATGTTATTGGTCAACATCTTTTACCAGAGTTGGTTTAAGAGTCTCGGGAACCAAGTTGACTATAATACAATTAACGGAAAAGGTCCAAATATGCCCGTGAACTATACGAAATAGGACAAATATGCCTATCGTTTATAGTTCGGCCCAAAAATGCCCATTCCGTCCAACAGTTGGGCATATATGCCCTTATTTGACGGAAACTTGATTTTGTTTTCTTTTTTTAATTTATTGATACCAAATTATTCAATCCCAACTTAAAAATAACCCACCCGGGACCCATGTCCTATTTCGAGGGACATTTTTGTCCTATTTCGCATAGTTCACGGGCATATATGTGCTATTTCGCATAGTTCACGGGCATATTTGTGTTATTTCATTAGTTCACGGGCATATTTGTCATATTTGGTATCAATAAATTAAAAAAAGAAAACAAAATCAGGTTTCCATCAAATAAGGGCATATATGCCCAACTATTGGACGGAATGAGCATATTTGGGCCGAACTATAAACGACGGGCATATTTGTCCTATTTCGCATAGTTCATGGGTATGTTTGGACCTTTTCCGTACAATTAATCGCCTATAGTAATTTTTCTTTCTGAAAAAATCGGAGGATTACTTAAATTATTTCATCCCCAATGATCTCCAAATTACTCTTTAAGAATTCTGCTGAGAATTCATCAATCCAAGGAGCTTTATCATTTTGCAATTTCTCGGAACAAATATTAGTCACATACTGCATCGATTTTTGTTTTTGAGCCATAGATAGACACAAGACATCCCTAGCAATGACATCATCAATGCATGCATGGTAGTTCAGCAGCTGCAGTACGTGCCTCAAATGTTATGTAAGAAATTTATGTATTCGTGTTGTACAAGTTGTGAATCGGTAAACTTCTTTTCTTGCTCTATGTGTACGGATGAAATCATGTTTCTTATTTTCCTGCCTTCAAATGTGTATGAAAGAATTTAATATTATAGTTCCCATATGTTATCCTCTTTACTATCTCCAATTTTTAGACCATAAAAATTCCTCCAATTCTTTAGATTTACCCATAATATGAATTTTGATGTATTATTGTTGAGTATCTACTGGTCAAAAGATCAAGCCAATTGGTGAGAGGTGCCACTGTTGAGTTTCTTTTTAATATGGAAAGATATTAAAAAGAGGATGAATGAGAAATGGAGGGAAAATGAAATTTTGAGTAAAATTTTAAGTTTCCCCCTCTTTTTAATGAGACATTGTCCCTCATTGATAGAGGATAAGCATTTTGGTGGGTTTATATACAAATGCTTTTCGTGTAGCTCTTAAAGAGTTAGGAAGAAGGAAAGTCTTGCGCCGTCGTCGTCGCTTCGGCTTCGGCTTTGGCTTCGACTTCGGTCAAATGATATAATCCGTATTTGTAACCGATATTTTCCACTATGTGTATTGCATTCTAACAGTAGCACCAAAAGAGGGTGAAAGGGAAAATGAATTTTTGAGTAAATTTTTAAGTTTTCCTCCCTTTTTAATGAGACATTGTCCCTCATCGGTAGAGGATAAGAATTTTGGTGGGTTTATATACAAATGCACTTCATGTAGCTCTTAAAGAGTTAGGAAGAAGGCAAGTCTCACGCCGTCGTCGCTCGCTCGGCTCGGCTTCGCTTTGGCTATGACTACTACTTCAGCTTCAGCTTCGGATTCGGCTTTGGATTCAGTCAAATAATGATATAATCCGTATTTGTAACAGATGTTTTTCAATCTATGTATTGCATTGCAACATGAGCCGTCTAGTGCTTCTTCTACCAAGGTCAAGTGCTCCTACCACCATGGCCAATTACTCCTCCTAGCAAGCAACTGCATCCTCCATCATGGAGGGTGACATGTCTCTCAACTGACTGCTAAAATATGAGCAGCATTTGGAGAGAAATATACCGAAAAACTTGAAAGCTCTCCTCTTCAGATAAAACTCAACATTGGCTATACATTGCATTCCTTCCTCTCAGAATTTCCATTCGACTTCTAAGTTCTCCTCCCTTATTCTCTATTGTTTTTAACTACAAACAAAGCATCAAGTGTGATTTGCTGCTGAACTTTGTGTTCGCTGAAACACTGGGGGTTGAAGTACCGCTACACCAATGTGTAATTCGTTCTATCCTTGGAGGAAATAATCCATAACCTTGGGTACTATGGGGGATTAAACTCCTTAAGAAAACACTGTAAATTCAGTGGGCTCGAATTAATTACTGTTTTATTTGTATTTACATTTATACGCTTAAGTTTTATTTTTCATAATTATTATTTACAAATACATGATCATAACCGAGAACAACATGCTTAAGAAATTTAATTTTACTTCTGTATTTTTTATCCTTATTATTTGGAAACTAAAACCTTTGTGGTTTTGTGTACTCCCGTTTTAGAGAGTAAAGCCTTCGTGGTGGTTTGTTGGAGATTAAAATCTATATAATTTTTTTAACTCCAGTTTTAAATGTTTATTAAACGTTTGTTTGTGTCATTTTTTATTGAAAAAATAGCAAATGAAAGCGGAAACCAAGTTGTTCCTATGTTGACTGTCAACGCATCAGCAAGCCATATTCCGGCGGTGACTGTCAAGGTATCAACAAGCAGAGCACCGATATTGACACCGGCAAAAAAACCCAAAAATTTTTTCGGGATTGATTTTAAGAGGTGGCAGCAGAAGACGTTCTTCTAGCAAGGTCATGGCTTTAAACGATGTCCTTCATGTTCCCGAAATTAGGAAAAACTTAGTCTCTAATGGACTTCTTGTGAAGCACGATTTGAAGTGCGTTTTTGTATCCGACAAGGTAGTCATAAGTAAGAATGAAATATTTGTAGGAAAATGTTACCTTACAAAGCGCCTTTCAAGCTGAATGTAATAATTGTCGAAAACAATAATAAAAATTCAGCTTCTTCTTACTTACTTGAGTCAAATAATTTATTGCATGAACGTTCATTTGGGACCCTGCAGATCCACTCTTTTTCCTATTCAAAGATCAGCCCCCTGGCCATGTCAATTATAAAATCTTGCGGAAAATAATTAACTTGGAATTATTGCCTATGTTTGAATGTGAAAAAACAAAATGTCAAATATGTATCGAATCTAAGTATGTTAAACATCCTTATAAGTCGGTTGAAAGGAATTCAAATCCTTTACACTTAATTCACACAGATATTTGTTACAAGAAGTCAATACCATCTCGCGGTGGAAAGTAGTATTTCATAACTTTTATTGATGGCAGTACTCGATATTGCTATGTTTACTTACTTAATAATAAAGATGAAGCAATAGACGCATTCAAGCAATACAAAAATGAAGTTGAAACGCAACTTAGTAAAAAAATCAAAATGATAAGAAGTGATAGCGGTGGTGAATATGAATCTTCTTTTGAATAAATATGTTTAGAATATGGAATTATTCATCAAACAACGATCCCTTACACGCCCTAATTCAATGGGATTGCAGAAAGAAAGATCGTTCATTAAAGGAGATAATAAACACATTATTGATAAGTTCTGGATTACCATAGAACTTGTGGGAGGGGGGAGCCGTTGTTACGACTATCCGAATACTAAATCGAGTGCCCCAAAGCGAAACACAATCCATTCTATATGAAAAATGGAAAGGAATGAAGCCCAACTTGAATTAATTGAAAATGTGAGGGTGTTTGGCAAAAGTGCAAGTTCCTAAGAGGAAAAATGAAATTTTGAGTAAAATTTTAAGTTTTCCTCTCTTTTTAATGAGACACTGTCCCTCATTGGTAGAGGATAAGAATTTTGATGGGTTTATATAAAAATGCACTTCATGTAGCTCTTAAAGAGTTAGGAAGAAGGCAAGTCTCGTGCCGTCGTCGTCGTTGCTCGGCTCGGCTTCAGATTTGGCTTTGGATTTGGTCAAATGATCAATTGATTGATAAATATTTTGGACCAAATTTATTTGTTAATAGTAAATATTAATGTGATATAATCTGTGTTTGTTATGGATATTTTTTACTTCGTGTATTGCTTTGCAACAGTAGCTGCTTAGTGCTCCTCCCACGATGGCCAAGTGCTCATCCCACCATGGCCAAGTACTCCTCCCACCAAGCAAGTGCATCCTCCACCATGGAGGGTGACAGGTCTCTCAACTGACTGTTATAAATATGAGCATCAGTTGGAGAGGGATATACCGAAAAACTTGAAAGCTCTCCTTTTTAGATAAAACTCAACGTTGCTTATACATTGCATTCCTTCCTCTCAGAATTTTCATTCGAGTTCTGAGTTCTCCTTCCTTATTCTGTATAACCACAAACAAAATATTCGTAAGTGTGATTTGCTACTGAACATTGTGTTTGCTAAAACACTGGGGTTTGAAGTATCGCTACACCAATGTGTAATTCGTTTTATTCTGAGGAAATAATCCATAACCTTACGTACTAGGAGGAGATTAAATTCCATAAGGAAACACATTGAATTCAGCGGGCTCGAATTAACTACTATTTTATTTATATTTATGTTTATTTTATTATTATTATTGACAAATACAGGATCATAACCGGGAACAACAGCCACCAGGTATGTTTTGATGATGATGCTCTTGGAAAGATATATTAACGGTGTGGAAATGAATCTATCGTCAATGACATGGAATGAGGTGTTAAAAAGAGTTATTCACCAGAAGAAAAAGCTAGATCTTTTGTTGTAAAAAGTAGAAGAAGGTGGAGTTTCGAGATAGTTCTTAGATAAGAGTTTGATGGTGCAGAGAAGGTGGGGGTTCGATTCAGACGTACATGGTGGCTGAAGGTGAAGTTGATGCTTCTCATCAATGCCATTGGCAGGTAAATATTCTAGAATCTATATAGGAATTATTAGATTTTCGCTTGAAAATTTGCAGGAAGTATCTGCAGAAATAATTGTATAAGTAAAATCCTCATGTGATTTAATGGAATTATCGTGGGGCGTTCCATCTTTTTCAAGGGTGCAAGTGTTTATTTATACTCTGGACTATCCGGACACTCGCTAATCACTCCCTCATTTTCTTCGGTTGCTGGTAAGCCCCTTCTTATGATCGAGACAATCTTATGTTTTATATGAGAAACTCTAGTTTTTGGTTGGGTATCACTGAGGCCCTGTCTGTCACTGGTATTTTTTTGCTTTGTAATATCATAGAGGCATCATAGACTCAATGGATTTACGTAATATTTTATCATTTCATTTATGGTCTTGCATGGCATGTACAAATAACTATTTTTGAGTCATTAAATTTGTGATGATAATTTAAAAAGGATATGATAAACTCCGAAATCCATGTCCAAGTAGTGAGCTTGCTAAATTCAAGCACAACTAAGAAGCCCGGTGCTATTTTGCGAAGCCTATTCTCTAACTTCTAGTTGTCCCAAGCAAACAATTCAACTTGGTTTAAACACATGCAATAAATAGGAGCGGATCCCGCCTTTTGGTATCGGGTTCATTTGAACCCAGTATTTTTGGTGCAAAACATAAATTTTTGAATAAAAATTCACTAAAATTACAGTATATAGTGTAATGAACCCATAACTTTAATAATATAATAGGTTCAGGGCCAAAAACCTTAAAAGTTAAACTCATAATTAATAATAAATATGGATGATAGCATCTTAATGAAACTAAGTCTTTGTTATAGATCTTAATCATATAAATCTATTCAGACCCATTAAGTGGTTGCGAAAAAAATAAATACTCTTAATGGTTAAGAGCTGAATAATTAATATTTAGACTTTAAAAACAAACGCACTTATATCTGAAATTTGAATGATTAAATTTAGACCTCCATTAAATAAAAATAAATGAGGCCATCGTTACCACAATTTCAACATGCAAATGTTATTATCAGTATTTATTATTAAAAAAATTCGTTAAATTACTATCTTTGTTAATGTTATTATAAATATTTAATAAATATTTTTTCCACAAAATTATTCTCACTTTCTAAAGGCCCAGTAACTAGGGCTATTAAAATGGGCTAGTCCAATCCAACCCAAGCTTTACGGGCTAAAACAATTTTGATGGGTTAAGACGGCCCGACCCTGCTCTCAAACGAGCCTTAAAATAGTCGGTCCAATCCAACTTTAAGCAAGCAGCGGGTTAACCCTTCATCTTTTGCAATCTTCTTTTTTCTTATGTATGAATTATTTTCAATATAAGTTTGAACTTAAAATTCTACAAATTTGTTATTGTAATGACCCGACCGATCGTTTGAGTTCTAGTGCTGTGTTCAGCAGTCGGAGGCCATGAACAACTTCATTTCAGGTATTATGACTTGTACGCGTGGTAGGAATTGAATTTCGAGAAATCCAGAGTTGGTTTGGGAAGAGAATTCTCATTTCGGAAGCTTAAAGTTAAAAGAATGAGCTAGGATTGGATTTTGAGTAAACGGCCTCAGAATCGAGGATTGAAGGTTCCAACAGGTTTGTATGATGATTTCGGGCTTGGGCATATGCCCGGATTGGGTTTTGGATGACTCGAGAGCGTTTTGGCGCCTATTGTGGAAGTTAGTATTTTAGAAGGAATTTCATAAGTTTGGGTTGAAGTGCATTTCGGTGTTATCAATGTTCGTCTAGAATCCCGAGACTAAGAACAATATTCTGGAGTTGGGAGCTCGATCGGGAGCGAATTCTAAGGTCCGTAGACCATTTTGAAGCCATTTGGCTAAACATAGAAATTTGATGGTATTTGGGAAGTTTGACCGGAGGTTAAATTTTTGATATCGGGGTCGAAATTCAATTTTGGAAGTTTGAGTAGGTCCGTAATTTCAATTATGATTTGCGTGCAAAATTGAAGGTCAATCGGACGTGACTTGTGAGGTTAACCATCGGAAATAGAAGTTGGAACGTTCAAAGTTCATAAAGCTTGAATTGGGGTTTAATTCATGAATTTAGCATTGTTTGTTATGACATGAGGCCTCGAGCAAGTCCGTAATGTATTTTGGGATTGGTTGGTATAATTGGTTGGGGCCCCGGGGGCCTTGAGTGGATTCCAGGTGGTTAACGGATCAAATTGGGAGGTTGAAGAACAGCAGAAGAGATTTGGTTGATGGTATTTCCGCTTCTGCAGAAATGGGATGGTAGAAGTGGCCCCGCAAAAGTGAGGAAGTAATCGTAGAAGCGGTTGGCAGTGAAGTGGAGCAGGGACTGCTTATGCGGTCAGGTATCCGCAAAAACGGAGTCGCAAAAGTGGTAAGGGTACCGTAGAAGCGAAATGGTCCAAAAGGTCGTGGACCGCAGATGCGGTCAAGGTTCCGTAGAAGCGGGACCGCATCTGCGGAAGGAGCATCGCAGAAGCGAAGGGGGGCTAAGCCAGGGAAGCCGCAAAAACGGCCAAGAATCTGCAAAAGCGAAACAACATAAGCGGTAATAATTCCGCAAAAGCGAAAACGACTGAAGGCAGAAGCTTGATTTAAGTCGTGATTTGGTTCACTTCTCTCAGACAATTCATGGCTTGAGGCATTTTTTGAGAGCTTCAAGGAGAGGATTTTCGTCATCTATGTTAAGGTAAGTTATCCCCATTACTTTTGAGTTAAATACATCAATTACATATGGATTTAAGCATGGAACTTAGAGTAAATATTGGGGTTTTGGTTGAAAATCTAGAAAATTATAAATCTTAGATGTTAGCCACGATTTTGAGTATGGAATTAAGAAAAAATTATATATTTGTGTTCCTAAGGTTATGGGTAATCTTTATCTTAAAAAAAAAATCAGATTTTCGGGTACGTGGGCCCGATGGCATTTTGGCCAGCCTTTCGTTCAAAGTTAGGAATGGCTATAAAATGAGTTGTAAGATATAGTTGAGCATATATTAATGGATTTGTATGATTATTGACTAGTTTTGGTGCTTTGTGCGTTGTTTCAAGCCTCCGGAAGGATGTAGAATGCCGGTTGCGAGTCTTCGGAGCGAGGTGAGTCTCCTTTCTAATTCTGTGAGGGGAAAATTACCCCAAAGGTGAGTTAAATTGATTATGTGCTCCTGTTTCTGGGGGCTATGTACGCACGAGGTGACGAGAGTCTGTGCATAGCTACTATCATGCTATTGTCCGGATAGTCTAGGACCCAAAAGCATGTTATACTTGAATAAATTATGAACTCATTGATGACTTGGATTCTTAAGTCACCTTTGATTAGTAAACAAATTTAAAAAGAGATTAACATCATTTCCTGAACTGTTAAACAGAGAAATGGCTTATTTGTATAATTACTCCTCGATAAGATTATAATGGGCTATCTGAGCATGTATCTTATGTGTACCCGCGTCGCATGGATGATTCGCGAGCAGGGTAATAAATCACCTTAAATTAATAAATGAATTTCTAAAGAGACTTAAACTTCGTTTTCTCAATGATTAAAGAGAATTGGCCTTCCTTGGATAATTACTCCACATTGAATTCTTGACTGATTGTCTGTCTGTGTATGTGTTTATTTTGGACCGGGCCGAATGACTCGACAGATTACTAGATGCATCTATAGGCGCGCCGTCGACCCTCGGCAAGTATACATTTATTTTTCTTGGATCGGGTCATCGCCTCGGTATAATTTGCGCATGCTTGTATTGCTGTCTGGACTTGTTTAAGTCATTACATGCCCCCTGGCTCGAGATCATCTTGTTAATAGTGAAAAGTATTCTTGGAAAATTTCCTACGAAAGAATTATGTGTTACTTGTTTCCTCTATTTGGATAAAAAGAAAATAATGTTAGAAAATAAATCTACTGTTTGATATGTACATTGAGAACAAATAGTCGTTGGACCATTAGAGTGTGTCAAAGTTGGCTATCTCGTCTCCACCCATACGAGATTAGGTGGGACACTTACTGAGTACACGTTGATTACATACTCATACTACACTTCTGTCCATTTTGTTGCACATGTTCATGATATATTAACGGCCTACTGGATGTAGTAGCAAGAACGACTCAGGGAGGAGGTGAGTTGCAGTATGCAAGGCGGCCCGCGACTCTTTAAAGTCCCTTCATAGTAATTGTATTTCTTTTCTGTCCATTGTATTCCGTACAAATGTTGTGTTGTATTTTATGTCTTTATCAGTAGTTGCTCATGCACTTGTGACACCGGGTTCTGGGATGGTTTACAATGGATTTTTACTAATCGTTATTATTTAAATTTGAATTTTTAATAGTGAACTTTTATTTATAAAAATAGAAGGAAAAACCTTAGATTTTCAAAAGTATTAAAAGAGGAATCAATTGATAAGTTAGCTGGCTGGCCTGACAGAGGTGTCTGGCGCCACCTCGACCCTTATTTGATTTTGGGTCGTGACAATATGGTATCAGAGCACTAGGTTCCCACCGGTCTCACGAGTCATGAGCAAGTCCCGTAGAGTCTCGTAGATCGGTACAGAGATGTCTGTACTTATCCTCGGGAGGCTGCAGGACTGTTAGGAGTACTTCCCTTCTTGAATTCCTTATCGTGCGGTTTGATTCCTTTCCACTCAATCTTACGCGATGCGAGCGCTTGTTATAAATCGAGATTTGAAGGAATGTAATGACACTATAAGTGTGGTGCGGGGTGATCTACCTGGTATAGTTAATTGAACTATTATAGTCACATTACGGAGGGATATTCTATTATTTTTGCTTTGTAACATAACTCCTAATAGCCTTGAGGCTAGGCACAGGTTGCCATGATGCTCATGAGCGATTATTTTCGCAGCGTTATTGTAATGGTAGGATGTTGCCCATGTGTCGGGATAGTGAATGAATTGAAGGGAGGTTTACTCAGTGTGAATCAAAGGGATTTAGTATTTTATCCCCGGCAGGGGAAGGTCAAGCGAACTAAGGATGGTCAGATGCAGACTAGTGGAAGTAATGAAGCGTGGTAGTTGCACGCGTGAAGGAGTTCTCTTCTTTATTAGGGTGCGACTGTCCTAATTGGACATATTAAGTTTGTTGATGTCATAATTTACTACGATTCGCTTTATGGCGGGATATTGTGAAACACTATTGAAGATGCAACTGTCAGATATCGCAGAATGCGATGGTTTAGGATTTAATCAATATTTCAAATGTTGATGGCTCGATAAAGATGGCCTTCAAAAGGGTTTAAGCCAATAGCATTTTGTAGGATTAAGTTCTATAAAGATGAATTTTATTAAGGTAACAACTTAGCAACAAGAGATGAAAAAGACATGTGGAAAGTGTCAGGCGGAGTTTTAAACTTCCAAAGGGTCAGACTGAGGAAGCATAGGCCGAGCAGTTGATTGAAGAAGTGAGTTTGTCCGAAGTGGGAGAGCAGCGGAGCTGCATAGGGGCTTGGTGATGAGAAAACTATACACCTTAAGGGAGTCCGGAAACGACTGGAGAATATTGGTGCTTGGTTATCGGCGCTTTCAGGTCTAATTTGGGGTTTTCAGCGACGGGAAATTGAAGTCGGTAGAATAACTCGAAGCATAGTATTGTTATGCGGCAGGAGATTGTGTATGACAGAAAGGAGCTGCTTGAAGTGAAAAAATATGTAGCACGACTTTGAAGTGAAGGGATGTTGTCATACATTTTATGGATGTCCACAAGGGGTGAATGGACTCGTACAGCTGGAGAGTGAGCTCGAACTCGGGATGGGCTATTGATATCGTAGTGATGGTACCCCATGTAGCAATGTTGGAAGATGTTGGGGAGTGATTTCGACAGGTGGGGTATTCCAGCGAGCAGGGTAGCAATTGCGTGGTTGGTGAGGCTTCTACAAAGAGTGCTACTGGATCTGCAACAAAGGAAATTGTTGTGTGAATGGTGTTAATGACTTCGATACTCCAATTGGGTTTCTACGATATGATATCGAGAATGCCAGCGATCGTTGGTGAGAAGTTGGATGATAATTCACGATGTGAAAGATGGGGATTTACATGAGAATTCTGAAAAATTGCGGCGGATGAGTGCGCAAGGTTATGTCAACAAGAGAGTAATGATGAACCCCTGAGTTTTGTAATAATGGCTTCAAGCTAAGTAGGAGAGTCCCACCACTTCTGATTTGGGTTACATGGTTAGCTACTTGCGAGGTTTCCAACTATTAATATCTTGATGGGTTATCTCAGCTACGGAAAAAGACCATAACTGGTGAATTGAGTCGATAAATTGTGGAATGCATGGCTCATGTTCGAACTTGGGAAAAAAAAATCAGGATTTACGTTTCATAAAGATGCAGGATTCAGAGGAAGTGATTTTGGAGGGTGCTTCATCAAGAAGGTATTCGTGTGTTATAATATTTATGGAGTGGATTATGTTCGGGACCCAATCGGAGCGGGTGGCTCTTAATAATGGTCCGGGTGAATTCAGAAGTTGAGGTTTGATGCCTAAATCGACTACCAGATTGGGGAGGGGTATCCTGAACCCCAGCCTGAGGGGATAAGAATAAAACACACAATACCCGACAAGGTCGGTGTGAACCCTTTCCTCCGGCCGAGCCAGCACGACATCGGCATGGGAAGGGATGAACCCTTGCTCGCGCAGCTAGACCATACCTATCTCCCCCATCAACGGGGCCTCATCAACTGGGTCATCCCCTCCATCTGCGGTGAAATCCACCGCCAAGCTTCCCGCCGCTGGGAGTATCTCATCTACTGAGGGTATTCTCTTAGTTTCATTCCGACCACCGCCCGGAACCACCGGAGATAACCCCTCAATCACCGAAGGACCAGTTGGTACCAACATCGGAAGACCGTCGCGAGAAGAAGAGCCAGCTATTGATTCAGGTCACCGGAAAGACTAGGGGGAACGATGAAGCTAACGAAGAACGAACGACAAGTATTCCGCAGAAAGAATAGAATTCTTTAGGAATTTGCTAAAGAAGAAAGCTATTAGAAAACCAAAGAGTGTTGGATGTCAGACATCCCAGACCTTCTTATAGGCAAATTAAATCAAACCTCGGGAAACCGACAGGCGCCATTAAATGCGCATCCCAACCGTCAGAAAACGGTTCAGTTTCATCAAAACTGTCGCCACCACGATCAAAATCAGCAAGTGTGCGCCAAAATTGCGGCTGCCGCTTCGAGTATCCCAAACGTTAAGACGCCTTATCGGCCGAGGCAACCAGGCCCCGCGCCATAGAGCTCGCGCGGACGAAATGTACCCAAACCCACGATTACGGCGTACCAACCATTACCTTTCACCACGAGCGACCGCACGCGCGATTGCATCCCCTCCATGAAAAAGAAAATAGTAATGAGGCGCCATAAGAAATTATCGTCCCCTCATCTGCTAAGGACGCTCTTCGAACGATAATATCCGCTTACCAGGGTCCGCCTTGACGCGACCATGATAAGCGGAGGGACTATCTGTATTGGCTATAATTCAACCTTATAATAATCAAGTGGGTTAATCATTCCCTCGACCCAAGCTAACGTAACAAGCGGTGGGGTCTCCCCCGACTAGCATAAACGTCACAAGTGGCAAGGCCGCCCTCGACCACAAGATATTATCCGTACCCGCCTAGAAGCTTTGGCCGGGGTCGACGCCTTTCGGGTACGGCCGCAATAATCTCCTGACACGGACCCGATCTCCAAGAAAAGTCAACCGGTATAACTAAGACCTATAAATACAGAGGCAGTCATGAGAAAAGGGGGTCTCCACTCTCTCCCCATGGGGGCTCTGAGAAATATAGAGTATAACCCAGAGCGAGAACCCAATACCAAAAATACAGAATAATAGTAGATCTATGAAAACATGATTGTAAGGATCTGAACATGTTCATGGAGAGGCAGATTAAGCCATTATCATGAATAAAGATTACTAAATATCTTCTGTTACTTCTACACACGTTCCCATTATCTTTTCCTTTACTAAATTTCAAATATATTACGACCT
>JASVEL010014096.1:0-178377 GCA_032618575.1 Nicotiana noctiflora
TATGATTGGCCCTTTATTTTTAATAATTGCTTATAATTTATAAATGCTTATAAACATTACGAGCCAAACAAAAATAAATATCTTTTTCCTTTTGGGGTTAGATATTAGTAGAGATGATTGGACTATGGGATTTTATCAATACAAAGAAAAATAGGGCAACAAGTATTGCAGTGTTACTCATGTATTTTCCTTTATCATGTCTAAATTTATAACAAAAAGAGTCATTTTGTAAGATCACTAAATTCTTTTACCATGGCGCGCGAAGCGCGAACCATTTAACTAGTTTAATAATGTTTCCAACAAATACTACCTACGTAGTACTGTATTTAATAACCAAGTCAGGAATGTGAGAGAAACTGCAAAGGAGAGGAAAAAGACAAATCGCTCCTCATCTTCTACCTCTCTCTCTCCTTTCATGGGTATTGGGTTTTCACACTACAGCCACCATTATCAATGTCTGTGAAATCCAAAACCCTAATAAACAACAATAATTCTTTAGTTTTATGCTAGTATAAGTTACATTTTCCCAATATCTGCAGCTTCCTTTGACTAAACATTTAAGAACAAGAGACATCTCAAGTTCCTTAATTTTTACGCATCAAGTATGCCTCCTGTCACTAAAATTTTCATATTCTGCCTCATTACTTCCTTTTCCTCTCTAATTAATGCCACCCTCAATCTTACACTTCCTCACCAGCAATCCTCCCCTGAATCTGTGGTTCAAGATGTTCAGAGGTAAAAAATGTACTGGGTTTTAATTAGCTCATTACTGTATTTTATTTTATCTGTTGATACAGATCTATCTGTTGTTAATTTTGTACACTCTGTTTTCCAGGAGGGTAAATGAGTCCATTGCGAGAAGACAAATACTTGAAACAACTGTTAGAGACAGTAGTAATAAATGTCTAACCGGAAATCCAATAGACGATTGCTGGCAATGCGACTCAAACTGGGCGAAAAACCGACAGAGGTTAGCCGACTGCGGCATTGGGTTCGGTCAAGGTGCAATGGGTGGAAAAAACGGTCAGATCTACGTAGTCACCGACTCCTCCGACAGAGACACCGTTAACCCTACTCCGGGCACTCTCCGGCACGCCGTCGTTCAAGAGGAACCTCTCTGGATCGTTTTCGCCGCCGACATGGTTATTAAGCTAAAACACGAGCTTATTGTAAACAGCTACAAAACCATCGACGGCCGGGGCGCGGACGTTCACATTACCGGCGGTGGATGCATAACGTTACAGTACGTGAGCAATGTGATTATACACAATGTTCATATTTACAATTGTGTCCCTTCGGGTAATACTAATATACGGTCGAGTCCAACACATGTTGGGTATAGAGGCAAATCGGATGGTGATGGGATATCCATCTTTGGATCTCAAAATATCTGGGTTGATCATTGTGCATTGTCTCATTGTACCGATGGCTTGATAGATGCTATTATGGGGTCCACTGCTATTACTATTTCGAATAGCTATTTTAGCCATCATGATGATGTTATGCTCTTGGGACATGATGATAAATACTTGCCAGATTCAAGAATGCAGGTTAGATATTTTAATTTTGTTTTTTTTGCATAAAAATATGATTTTTTGGGGTTGTAAGTGTAATTCTGAAAACTTCAGGTTACAATAGCGTTTAATCATTTTGGAGAAGGGTTAGTGCAAAGAATGCCAAGAATTAGAAGAGGGTATGTACATGTGGTGAACAATGATTTCACAGAATGGCAAATGTATGCAATTGGTGGTAGTGCAAGTCCTACTATTAATAGTCAAGGCAATCGCTATACTGCTCCTGACGATCCTAATTTGAAGGAGGTATTTCTTTTTTTTTTTTTATCTTTAGGGTTATATTATAATATGTGTGTGATTTTTTTGTGCATGTTCCTTTACAAAGAATAGTTTTTGACTACTTTACCTTTATTAGTTTTTTTTTTTTTCAATTTATGTGTAGTCTCTATCAAAATGACATTATTTATATTTTTACTAAATGTGAATGCAATTAATTATTAAGGGTAAGAAAGAAAAATATAATCAATTTTGTCTTTTAACTTTTAAAATGACAAATAATTTAATATGACTATTATTAGTAACATATATTATGAGAGGGAGCAGTTTTAATAAATTTTTATAGTAACTTTAGTTTTTTTACAACCTTGTTTGCCACAAATTGAAGATTATGGTTTAATGATGTCTTGGAAATCTAGTTAACTTTTTTTGACTTATGTCTGCACATTTGTTCTCTTTGGATGACTGGCTAAGTCTGCGCGTGGTGAACACGACACCGCTGATCCATACTAGCAAGATGGATGAGCACGTTAAAAAAACTAGTACTAGTAATTTTTGTTTCGGTTGATAAGTGTTGAATAGTAAATATTTTTTATGGTTATATTCATGTGGGACAACAATTAATTAGAAACTTAGTGATAATTGTGGTTTTAGTATTTCGATTATTAGTCAGCTAGTTTTTTAATGTCAAAGTTTAAAGTAGAATGTGTTTAATTAAATGTTGCAGGGAACGATATTTGTTTTTCTAGAGCGTACTAATGCTTCTGTTTTCTGTTATTGGAAATTAATATAGTAGTAAGTTTATTTCATTTACAACTTTGTTTTACAGGTGACAAAGCGGGAGGACACAGACACTGGGAAATGGAACGACTGGAACTGGAGGAGTGATGGCGACGTTATGGTTAATGGTGCATTTTTTGTGCCTTCAGGGCAAGGGATTAGCACCCAATATGTCAAAGCTAACAGCGTCGACCCCAAATCCGCCCTTCTCATCGATCAGCTCACCAAAAATGCCGGCGTCCTTGGTGGTCCCAGGTACCCCTGCTCACACTTTCCTCTGTTACTACTTTCAAGTTTCAACGCATTGTTTTTCTTCTATTCCCAAAATGGTAACTTGAGTAAATCCACCTAAGGGCATAATTTTGTTTCAACCCTCCTTTATTTTATTCTCAAAAAGGGGTATGGATAATGTTCTCTCGTGCCCCTTGCTTCTCATTTTTTGTCCCTAAAATGAGGATTTTTTTTTTATTTTGGGAATAACTTACTCCAACTAAGAGTGTGCATTCGATTTATCGATTCGATTTTGATTCTTATCGATAATCAGTTATCGCTTATCAATTTGTATATATGCTTATTGCTATCGTTTCAATAAGGTTTTGATTTTTTGGATTTCGATAACAAATACTCCTTCCGTTTTAATTTATGTGAACCTATTTCCTTTTTAGTCCGTGCCAAAAAGAATGATCTATTTTCTTATTTGGAAACAATTTACCTTTATGCAATGATTTATAACCACATAAAATAAAGGTGTCTCATTTTACACCACCAGATCAAAAGTCTTATCTCTTTTCTTAAACTCCGTGCTTAGTCAAATGGGTTCACATAAATTGAAACGGAGGGAGTAATTGATTTCACTTATCAATAAATCGATTCGAATGCATACCCCTAACTCCTACCATTTCCCTATATTTTTCCCCAAACTTTTTATCTTCTTCTCTCTCTTCTATATTATATTATTATCTTTCATTTCGATTTTATTTTTTTAATTTTCATTAAACAATTTCATCTTTTATTTTTATTAATTTGTAAGTTTATAATTAAAATAATTCTATAAAATTTTAAATAATATAATGTAAGCAATTATTATTGATTAACTAAGTTATTATGCTATTTACCGTAGTTTTAATTTTTATGTGTTTTAATTTAATGTATTTTCAATTGCCATGTATTTCTAATTTTAATGTATTTTAATTTTAGCAACATATAATATTTTATATTCGCACCTTTCAATTTTAACATCTAATATTTTATTTTTGCACTCTTCATTTTTTGAGATAATTATATATTTTTTGTACAATTAATTTATAATAAACTTAACTTATAATTTTACACAAAATTAATAAATGTGCAAAATTAATTTTTCAAAATTATACACCAAAGTTAAAATATAATATTAATATTACAAAGACATTACATAAACATAATTAGGTATATATAAAAAGATACATTAAAAAATTAAATAATAAAATAATAAAAAAATTTAATGAATAGTAATGGGGGAGATAAATAGTGTACCCCATATTTGAGGGAACACTCTTCATCCCCCATTTTGGGGACAAAAATGGGGGAGGATTAGAGAAATTCTTCAAAAACTTTCCCCCATTATGGGGGATAGGGGCAAGGTTAGAGATATGGGTGTCCAACGGGCCGGCCCGGCCCGTCCCACGTCCCGTCCCGTGTCCTGTACCGCGTCAATTTATATGGAACGAGCCATTGTTAAACGAGACGATCGTTTCGTCCCGTTTATCCCGTCCCGTTTTGTCTCGTCCCGTCCCGTCCCGCGTCCTGCCTAGATTTAATTTTTTTTATTTAAATAGCTGTTGGCCAATGGCTTAATTGGCAAATATAGCCGTTGGCAACAGACCAGTGAGGGTAGATTGTGGTTGATAGCCTGGCATGGAGTTCTTTGTCTGGAGATTTCCGTCTTATTCAAAGATTGGATTAATTTAGAAAGAAGAAATCTTGGTTTTGAAAAACTAACCACTAGGGAAGAAGAAGAATTCAATGAGATACTTACCACTGGGAGCGATGATGACATGGAGCTCATGGAACATCAATTAACATTGCTAATTCCGGTAAGATGTCCGAGAGATATTATTGACAAGTTACAAAGAAGCTATATAGGAGCTTATAAATATTAGTATGATAATTTGTAATTGGCTACTTAGAGGCCTAGTTCAAATAGAACCCTTCCTAGAAGGTGGCTGCGTAGATTAGGTGCTCTTCAAAAGAAATATATTTATATTTGAAATTTGAAAGTTCTATTGATAAAATAAAAGGCTCTAAGCGTTAGAAATATCTTTATGAATTGTGTTTGTTCTTAATAACTATATTATAAATTTATATTTACTAGAATATTTCATTACAAATCTTTTGTTTTAATATTTTATAATTCTTTACTTAGTAATTTTTTTTAACATAGTGAAATTTAAGTTTATTAATTAAGTCAAAAATCTAGTCGTTGCAAACTTTAAAAACATAGTAATTTTCAAAAAAATTAGTCGTTTTTTTTATTAAAAAAATACACTTAAGGCCCACGAACCCGTCCCGTCCCGTCCCATCCCGTTTGACTAGCGGGACGGGATGGGATGATCATTTCGTCCCGTTTATCTCGTCCCGTTTCGTCCCGCCACCAGCCCGCTTAAATCTCGTCTCGTCCCGTCCCGTCCTGCGAATTTCGTCCTGTCCCGTCGAGTCCCATTGGACAACCATAGTTGAAGATGCCCTCAAATATGGGATACACTATTCATCTTCCCCATTACTATTCATTAATTTATTATTATTTTTAGTATTATTTTATTATTTTATCTTTTAATTTATCTCTTTATATATACTAATTATATTTATGTAATATCTTAATAATATTAATATTATATCTTAACTTTGATGTATAATTTTGATAAATTAATTTTCGTGCATTTATTATTTTTATGTAAAATTATAAGTTAATTTTATTATAACTTAATTGTACAAAAAATATCAGATGTTGTTAAAATTAAAAGGTGCGAATATAAAATATTTTTTTTTGCAAAAATTGAAAAGTAAAAAGTAAAAATAAATTAATATTGGAAATACATGATATTAAAAATACATTAAATTAAAATACATAAAATTTGAAACTACGGTAAATAGCATAATAACTTAGTAGGGAGAATACTAGAGGTTGACGTTGAATGCACCAATACATAAACTTAGATGTATTTAATTAATCTTGTATCGCAATGATTTTATTTTTATTTGAATTATTAGTTAATCTATAATAATTTCTTATAAATTTTATTATTTAATTTTTTTGAAATTAATTTAATTATGAAAATTATAAATTAATAAAAGTAAACGAATGGAGTTTGTTTAATGAAAATTTAAAAATAAATTAAAATAAAAGATAATAATATAATATAAAAGAGTAAGGAGAATATAAAAAAGTTTGAAAGAAAAATGAGGGAATAATTAGAGTAACTTGTCCCAAAATAGATTTTATTTTAATTTGCTTTCATGTCCGTAAGGTGGTCAGATGGCCTACCAATCGGGTATCAAATGCAATGGACGACCCTCATTCATCTTTTGTTGGTTGTAATTCATGCATAACAAATTTTTTCTACAAAGCTAGGCCTCATCGGTCCACGTGATTATGTGGACACAACACCGGTAGGCTGGATAGCCTTGTAGTCTTGAGTTGCTTTTTCGGCCTTCGCGTTTTAGTTGTCAAAATTCTAGGAAAGTTTTGGGACCATTGCATATTTGCAATTAGGAGTTGTAAAGGGCCGGATCCAATATGTTTGGATTAAAAACGAATAATGAAAAAAATAAATAAATTATTCGATTCAATATATATTTATAGTCCGTTTGGCCAAACTGTAAAAATTATTTTATTTTGAGAAGTATTTTTTTTTAAAAGTGCTTTTTTTAAAAGTATTTTTGGCGAGAAGTAGTTTGTGTTTGAATAATTAGTTGGAACACTTCTGAGTAATAATTAGTATTTGGTCAAATTTTAAAAGACTGCTTCTAAGTACATTTTTTTCAAAAAATGCTTTTGGAGAGAACTTACTTTTTTTCTGTTTTTCCAAAACTGTTTCTACTTTTATTCGAAAGCACTTTTTTTTCTTTCTAAAAGTTTGCCAAACACCTCAATTTTTTGCCAAAAGTACTTTTGACAAAAAAAAATACTTTTTGACAAAAAAAAAACTTCAAACAAGCTATTAATAAAGATAAAAAATAGGTTAATTGATCGATATAAGAAGTAACCATATTATTCACAGCTTGCAACAGTTCATTTAGGCGTTAGAGTGTAGGGCAGGGCAAAAAGGTCATATAGCTGTTTAATTAGCATGTGGGAGATGAATTTCTCTGGTTCATGCTTTCCAGCCATGAATTTGGGGCCACTGCTATTTTGTCGTAAAATTTCAGGGGCCCCTCCTCTTCTGATATTTTAATAAATCAAGCTTGTGCAACTTTATGTCAGAGGAAAGTGGAGGGAGTATGGTCTATTGGTTGAGTATTTTACGGAAATTGCTCATTTTTAAGCCAATTTTTATAAAGATAAATTTTATTTTATTTTTGTATGTATAATGTGCTTGACAGTTGTTACAAATCTATTATTGGTTAGTTGAAAGAGTTTACTTATTGCTTTTATTTATTTACTAGTATTAATTTTCTAATTTGGCAGTTCTGTGATATTTGTTAAATAAGTATTTTTATATTTGGTAGTTGTTCATTATAATAAATGGACTTATATTAGTTGTGTATGCAAAATATAGAGGATTTTTTTAGGTAATACGCGTACTCATATTCCAAGTTTTCTAAGAACTTTTACCCATGGATGTCAGTATATCCACTAATCTCCACAAAATTACCTTATAGGTGACTTGATTATGTAAATAGTTTTTGACTCGTTAATATTATACAGTCCCATCTGCATTTTCTTAGGGATTAACGTAACAATCTTCCTTTATATAACAGGGACAACAGTATGAGCATGTCATCCAAAGGAGGCATTACCGGAGGCGGCGGCGGCGGCGATCATGCCCAGTCCACCAGCGGCGATGTCGACATGTTCGGAATGATATTCAGCGGCACTGGTGCATCTTCTACGGGATCATCACCATCAACTACACCCACCCCAATCTTACTGTCCTTTTTAATTATTCTGACTTTGTACATAATCACCGAACAAAGTGGTCAATTATCTATGCCATTATTTCTCTTGCTTTAGCATTTTAGGACAGCATATTTGTTGTATTTTTCAATTATAATGGAAGTGAGTTTTCATTTCACATTATTAGTCATATTCATAGGAGCCCCACATTTTGTACATCATATCGATTGATTGGTAGGAATATTATTATATAGGTTGTTGCTCGTTAATTATTGAATGAGCACTATGCTTTCACCTATTTTTATTAAGGTTATACGGAATGTGTAAGCATAAATTTTAATTTATACCAACATCTTGAAAATGTAATGTTATATATTGTCATAGAAAATATACCTGAAACAAAATTCATTATTTTGATATGGAAGTGTTAATTGAAATTCATTTCTCGCCCCTTGTTCTAGCTTTCATTATTGCTGACTTTAGTGATGGAAGAGAGGAAACGAATACGTAACCCTAACGAGTGGGAAGGACACTAATTTATAGAGATTCTTATTTAATTCGGTACGTCCATCAAGTAACCGATCGGATAGATGAGATTGGTTCATTAATTAAATATTAATTATGGGCATAATCTTATTGGGCCACATATAACGTAGGAAATAACTTACATTCTCCCACTTGGCCTAATAATCACATAATATTAATAGGGTTTTTTTTTTTATATTTATACCCTATAGCAAACCTTATTACAAAAAATGTTCAAAATTTGTAAATTACCTGACATGTTCACATTATTTATACAATTTATATACCAAATCAAATTTAACGAGATTCTCCCCAATAAACGCGCGCTTTTGTAGGATAAAATATCTGACGGTAGAATCTTTGCATTTAATTCAAATTTCTAAAAAGGAAAAAAATCTGTAGCTGCGTAAATCTCTCCTTCTTCAACTGAACGAGATCTATATTCTCACTCTTATTTACAAAAGCTACAAAATATCCAAAAATTAAATTGTAGAAATTCAATATTTTTGTATACGGTTCTTCGTCGACATAGAGTCTCCCATCTATATCAGTTCTTAGCATTTTTTTCTGTTAACTACACAAAATCATGACAAAAATCACAATTATGCTGAAATCGAATGGTAATTAGGATAAATATGGAAGATATAGAGATTTTGAAGTTGACGCCATTGTGGTAGATGATAATTTAAGCTACGCAAATCTCGTTTCTACAATTGCAGAACAATTATTGATTGATACATTAGAGAAAATCGTAGAAATCAAATACATTATGGATGAGAATTGTCCTCCAATGGAAATTAGGAATGATATGGGCGTTTGTGTGTATATGGAAACCAAAAAGGATAATAGGAACTTAGGTTCGTATCCGTTATCTATAAGTGTTAGAGATTTCAATATGGAATTGACAATCACCAATGAAAGCACCAGTACAGGTATGTTTGATCTGAAATTGCAAGTGTTATGGTTTTCCTTACTAACTACAATGCAACTATATTTCACTACACTTTAACTACAATATTCATATAAAGCATTGTCGCTTTCATATTTACCTGTATAGTTACTACATTTTTGAATTTATATTCTTCAGGTTCATCTGGATCACTAAAGTTACTAGAAATTTCGTCCTCACCAGCAATAGAGGAATATCAAAGTGAAATAATAACTGAATCTAAGCAATTATGTATTGAAGAAGGACAAGTGTATCAGGACAAGCAAAGAATAGCTGCTGCAATGAGGAATTATTTAGTGCAGCACAAGTTCCAGTTCAGAGTAAAAAGATCTAGTCATAGAAGGTATGTATTTATGTTGTATTATATATGTAGTTAATTGTAGTGTAAATTAAATTTGGGTAAATACGTTTTATTTTTTGTAGCTACCGGCTTATATGTGTAGCTAAAAGCTGCAAATGGCATTTCAAGGCAACATCAATTAATGATTCAGCAATATTCAAGATAAGAAGTTTCAGTCGGCAACACACATGTTGCATAATGGATGAAACATTCATACAACGCAAACGTACTGCATCAGTAGTTGGTATCATGGTTGTTCCAAAGTATTGTGATCCTAAGACTGTGTACACACCAAAGGACATACAACTGACATGTTATCTGAACATGGACTGAACTTAAGCTATATGCAAGCATGGAGAGCAAAAGAAAAAGCATTATATTTTTTTAGAGGGAATCCGTGTGAATCCTACAACAAATTACCAAAATATTTTTGTATTCTTGAGAAGAGTTATCCTGGTTCTGTTGTTAAACTGAAGAAGGCAGCACATGATTGCTTTTTATACGCCTTTGTTGCTCTTTTTACATCAATCAATGGTTGGCAACATTGTAGGCCAGTTGTTGTGGTTGATGAAATATTTTTAAAGTCAGAATACAGGGGGATTATGCTGACAGCAAGCACAATGGATGCAGCAGGTAAATAAAGGCAACAATTTATACATACATTATAGACAGTTTATACATTGTAGTTAAATTGTAGTTGTTTTGTAGTTAGATAAATAAATGAAGTTAATTGTCTTTAACCTCAATATCCAATTGTAGTTGTTATTTAATCTTATTTTATGTAAACAAAATGTAGGTACTATTTTGCCCTTGCATATGCTGTGGTTGATTCTGAAAACGACGCGTAGTGGAAGTGGTTCTTTGAGAAATTCAAGGAGGCATATGGAGAAAGACCTTCAATGTGTGTTGTTTCAGATATGCATGGGAGTATATTGAAGGCAACAACAATTGTCTATCCGGGGATGGCACACTATTCTTGCATGTGGCATATATGGACAAATATAAGGTCAAAATTCAAGAAGGGACATCTACAATTACATGAATTGTACTTTGCTACAGCCCGGCCATACACTCTAGATGAATTCAATGAAAGGATGATGAAGATGGAAGAGGTAGACCCGTGTGTAAAGTCTTACCTATATGATATTGGCTATCATAGATGGTCAAGAGTACATGCAACGGTGAATAGAACTTTTACTATGACGCCAAACATTACCGAGTCGTTAAATGCTGTAACAAAATAGGCAAGAGAGCTGCCAATATATGACCTATTTGAGTATATGAGAACTCTTATTGAACGTTGGACAGAAGAAAAGTTGTTGAAGGAAAATGCTACTTTCACATTTCTTGGTCACAAATTCCACAAAGAGTTGGATAATAATAACACACTATCTCAGAAACTAAGGGTAAGATATTCTTGATTGGTACAATAAAAAAAAAATAGTAATAGATGCAGTGTTTCAGATTGTAGTTAAAATGTAGTCACATTGTAGGTAATTGTAGTTACTTGTAGATAATTTGTAGATAAAATGTCGATAATCCAGTTAAATTTTTGGTGTATCATTTTTTCTGTTTGCTTTTCAATTGTAGGTGAGAGCTTCAACAGATCATATGCATATTGTGTTAGATGGTGCGAAGAGGTACATTGTATGTCTACAAAACAAGAAATGTAGCTGTGGACAATTCCAACTTGACGAACTTCCATATGCGCATGCTCTGGCAGCATTAAGGCATAGGGATGAAGCACCTGAAAACTATTGCTCTCCGTATTACACAAGGGAGAGCCTTCTTCTTACCTATAAAATGCCAGTAAATCCTCTTCCTGATGAAGCCAAATGGGATGTTCCCCAACATATTTTGGATGAGGTAGTAAAGCCACCAGCGGGAGATAAAAGGCAGCCAGGGAGACCTCACAAGGAAAGGTATAAAACATTTGATGAAATAAAGTCAAAGAAGTACAAGGTGTCATGCGGAAATTGTGGAGTTGAAGGGCATAACAAAAGAACTTGCAAGAATGCGCCAAAAAAGAAATGAATATTATGTAGTCAGAATAGTTATTCAATTTAAATGTTAGCGTAAATAAGAATTTTAAGATCTGACTGATAAACTGTATTGGATTTGAAGATGAAATTGAAGTAGAAACATCAATTTGTGTAGCTGTATATTTACATGTTGTTTCTATGAATTCAAGCATCAATTTTTGTCATTTTTTATATAACAGTTAAACTTTGGTATATAATTCTTACAAAACATATGACTGTAAACTGTTTCCATATTGTGTTTAAAATATAGTTTAGGTGTGGTGTAAATGTAGTCATCTACAATAGTTATTTGCAATTTGTAGTTGGAATGTAGTTCAATCTAGTTCAATTGATAATTTTTATGAACATGGATTTTAGGAGACATGTATTTAATTCATCTTTATAATTTGTAACAACTGATAGTTATATAAATATGTTAAATGGCACTTGAAGATATTAGAGAACTCGAGTACGCGAGTATAACATCTGTTATCAAAAATAATATTTGTACAAAAACTAAACGACTTAATTCCTCCATTATTTTCCAATACAACTACCAAATTACACAGACACAACTAGGATGAACAGAATTCATTTCTTCTTTCGTTGAACTTTAGTCCTCTCATTTTTTGTCGGTGCACCCTTCATTCTGGAAAGCCTGCCAGTAACCTCACTCTCACTAATTGAGCCATCTTCTAGCTTCTTTGTGGCGTAGTCCCACAGTAGAGCTCCATAGCGTATATGATGTGGGACAATATCACTCAAATCTTTCTTTGGGGTAAAAAAATCACCACAACTAACATATTCCGCAAAAGCAGCCACATATACACGACAATCCCTGCTTAAGATGAGAATTTCTCATTATATAACAAACTATTAAAAAAAGAGGATAAAACATATAGAAAGGGAGATTAGTTTTTTTACAGTGAGCCTTCTTTCTGTTGTGGAATCTCAGCAACCAGCCATTGAATGTCGAGAGGATCCGTAACTGCTTTCTCTATGTATGACTTTGAAGTCTTGAAGTCAATGTCTTTGTGTTTACCATAGAATCAGTGCATGACAAATAAAGAGAAATAATTCTTTCAAATTTGTCAACCATTGTCTGAACTGTTTGATTACGGTTTTCTCTTACCAATGAATCATAAACATAAAGTTGCCTGTCCTTTATGTCAAAAGCTAGCAACAACCAAAAAATGTTATCAACAATGTTAACAGGCATGAGCACATAGTCCACAACATCCCATGGAACATTTGCAAGAATCCTGTAGCCCAGAATATATTCTCCAATACCATCCTCAGCTTTAATAACATAATTCCTTGCATTCGGTGGAGAACTAGTGAACTTCTCATAGATTCCTTCAATCTTTGTCTTGAACAAGCAATCGGTTGTTGTAAACCTTGTCTTGATGTTAGGGCCATATTTTCCCTTTTTTCTCAGATAGTACATAATAACATCAATGTGCTGCCAATTAAAAGTGAAATATACAGTAAGTGACAGTATAACCACACATATCTACAAAACAACTACATACTAACTACATATTAGAATTTCTGAAAAATCTAGCAGGTTGCTTCACTTTAACTACACAAAAACTACAAATATATAACAGTTACACAAAAGGCATCACCAAATGCAATTTAATGGTAGTTAGCATGAACAGTAGTGAACATATACGAGATCTACAATTCACCCATCACAACCACAAAAAAGCTACATATTAACTACATTTTCACACTTCTTTTATAAGGTCCAAAAAAATCAAATATTACAGATGGAGACAAAATATAATAACATAAATATAATGTCTACAATATAACTACAATGACACATCATAGAAACTTTCAAAACTACAAGTGCACAACACATTTGAAGACAAAACAGATATTGAAGACAAAATGCTATATACTTACAGTGCTATTGATTACTTGTCCGAGGTAAGCTAGGTCATAGAACCAGTCCTTCTTATCAATCTTTTCACAACCAAAATCCAACTCAGGATTTATTTGGTTATCCTTCTTTAAATAGAAATCTTTCCTCCTGTAATAACAAAAGAGTGAATCAAATAAAAAAAAAATACAAAAGGAATTAAAACTTTGAAGTGTAAAAAGGGTAAATGGATAGTATAAATTAAAGCAACCATACCTCATATTTTCTTTGTCAGTGCGAGTGTATAACCAGGTTGTGAACCTATCTATCAAATGAGGATCTACATCTTTGCTTATGACACTTGTGAAAGGGTGCTTTAGGTAAAAATATTTGGGCCCAGCAGATGTGCTGCCTTCACTACTGTACAAGGGTGTGAATGGTGATCGTGCATATTTTCCCGGCATCCTTGTTTTTAGAGGATGAAGGGGGGGGGGGGTTAATTCATCTAGTAGTGGGTCCTCAAAAATAACCAATTGCGATAAGTTTTCTGGAAGCTCAAAATCATCCAATGTCCCACCTTTGTTTTCAATGCCTTCAGGCACAACTTCAGTCTCATCTTTTTTATGAATGCCTTCCTGGGCAACTTCAGTCAATGTTACACCGTGTATTGGGGACTGTGGATTGCTATGTTCAATATATGATCCTTGCTTGATTGCTGGTTGATCAACCACTGGTTGCACAACCCCTGTGATAATTACACATTCTGAAGATAAATGTAGTGATATGTAGTTATGAACAATATATGAATCTTTTCTAGAAACTTAGAGATTACATTACCTGCTTGTTGTTCAACAACTATTTTATCAACTACTGGTTCTTCATCAATATTTCCTTGTACATATTCTGGTGAATTTGGAGCTGGAATGAACAATAGTATAATAAAATTGTAGTTATATATGTAGTTATTTGTAGTTTACGTGTAAATTATTTTAAATTTTCTCAAAATGTAAGTATAATGAAGTTATGGTACTATACCTGCTTTAAATGCATCAGCTGCTTCTTGGAATTCAGGATACAAGTCAACTTGTGGTTGAATATGTTGTGTAGAAGTGGGATCTGCAAAACATAATTAAAAAGTGATTAGCAACTCTTACGATTTGTAGATATATATGTAGGACTAATGTAGATACCTGTTTTACTAGTGCTTGCATGGAATTGATCACCAACATTAAACTGAAAATGCTGATTTTTGTTACCTTGATTTTGGTCATTATATTTTGTTGAACTACCTGCAAACTACAATTTTGGGGAATAGTTGAGAAAGCTTTTTTGTGATATGTCTTATATAAAGTTGTCCTAAAATTGATATGTAAATTCTTACATTTGAATCATCCAACTCAAACCTCTTGTTAATTGCACTTATAACACTCTTCAAAGATTGTTCTATGAACTCTCGAAGGCTTGAGAGTTCATCAACAACATCCTTCTTAAAACCATCTAACTTTATATCAACCTAAAAAAATATATATGAAGAATTAGTTTGTAAGCTTATTCTATTTGCTACATTTAAACTACATAATGTCTTCACAAAAATTGTAATATATTTAAATTGTAGTAAATTATGTCAAAATTTTGTAGTTTTGCACAAAACCTGCTCAATTCTCTTTTCCAAATTGCTGATCTTGCTATTGACAGATTCCATGGGCTTTTGAGAAGTAGATTCTTTGGGTTCAACTGTTGGAGAAGCATCAGTTTGAACATTTGATGGTTGAGCAACTTCTTCATGTTCATATTGAATCTTTTCTGGGAGATTAAGCACTCCAAGCTCTTCTCCAGATTCAACCATGTTTGTGAACTGATGAAAGTTATAGTTCATTTAAGTGAATGTAAAAATATAGATGAATTGTATATACTATAACTTTAATTGAAGAATAATACAAGAATAGAAAAAAATAGCTTCAGCCACTCAGGCTTGATCATCTTGTCTTCAATTGCAGTCAACCAAATCTGTCCCTTGTTAGCTGACCATCTTAAAATTCGGGGAATCGATTCAGAACACCGTATAGCGAGCTCGGTGCTGACAGACGAGCAACACTCATATAGATATACTTGCAAGGCTAATGAGCATCCCCGTATAAGATAAGAATGAACATTCGGATTAAGACGATGCATGACAAATCCAATAACCTGCCTGAATGATTTGGTACCCCATGGGTACGACTCAAAATTTCCAGGCTCAACTAAAAAGAACATAAACTTGTCTATCAATGTTACGTGGTCCTGATTCGAAGGACAACAAAAAATTCCAACAAATACAAAACACACAACTGCACCGCATCAATATCATTTTCCCATACTTTGTTAGTCACTACATTTTTTAGATGCGATTTTTCAACCCTTTCTTTAACCCCAAAGTATGTATTCATTAAATGGCTAACATATTTGGGAGTGTAAGTATTGTCTAAGAAATTATTCACACAACTAAACCCAGTTATCTCTCAATGAAAAAAAATCAGATTTTCACCCTTCAAAACAATAGAAAAGTATTCATCAGTAGACTTAGACAACTCATATTTCATTAGGAGATGCAGGGTTTGGTTTTGCATAACAATTGGGGGCAGACCTAACAAATAACCAAAAAAAGTTTTTTTGAAAACTCGTAATTGATTTGGAGATAGTAAAGCCTGAATCTGGCTAGGTATGCTAGGCTCACACAAAGTGTAGAACCTAAGAACACCATAATTGACATTCTGTTGAGCAGCGAAAGGGCAATTCTGAAAAAAATAGAAGAAGTTGGACATTAATATCTACAATTAAAGTTATGACAATAGCATAATAAAATTAAATTAAGAACAACCTACCCACACATATATCTACAAAAAAGTAAAAACAGTTATATATATAACTGTAGTTGTAAAAACGTTATATATATCAGCATAACTACAATACACTACATTTAAATACAAATCAACTGAGCACAACTACAATTATATATGTCAGCATAACTACAACATAACTACATTTAACTACAAATCAAGTGAGAACAAGTACAAATCTACTATATTATAACTACAATGCAACTACAATATATTCACAGTTCAAACAAACATACAAAATAACGACAATTGATCTATAAAATTGAGACGAAGTAACATATTTCCAAAAAATGTGCGGACAAATAAAATAAGAATACCTTTAATGAAATATTTTGAGGAACCACTTTTTTTGCTTTTATTTGAAGGTTTTTATTTTTATTTTTTTTGGGAGATGAAGGAGATAACTTGAATTTTTTCCCAGTTGGAACTTTGGGTGAATCCTCTACAAAATCATCATCTATCATCATGTGTTTGGCCTTGCGCTTCAGTTGTTGTTGGGCGGGTTTATCTACTGCACTAACATTGACATCTTGTAAATGCTTGCTTCGCATTTCAGCACGGATTTGCCTTGGAGAAGACATAGCTTTAGATTTTTCAGTTGCATGTGTAGAATGTGGGGTTTTGGCAGGGGATTTAGGTGTTAAAACACCCAAATCAAAAGAGGGAATATCTGCCACTACCTATTTTGCTGGTTTTTTTGGGAGTATTTGGATTTTTCATAATTTAGGAGATGAATACTAAGATTGAATTGGATGAAAATGGTGGGGGAAGTTAATGAAGGTGATGGGAATTGTGGGTTGCTGCTATAAGAGAAAGGGGGAAATTAAACTGAAGAAAAGAAAAAATGTGGGGGAGCAATTAACTGTGAGAAAATCGTAGGGGGGGGGGGGATGGAAAATTAACTATGTGGATGAGAGAGAAGCGGGTAAAAATATTAATTGGAAGATTTTGTCCCTAAATACACTCCTACATTTAATGATAGCATAATTAAAGCCTTAATTTGAATTATGGTACATAAATGTAAAGTTGGTATGCTTAAATGTAATAAATACAAACCTTAAACATGGTTGGTAATAAGGTTTGCTATTACACATGTAAAAATCCCATATTAATATTTAATATAAGAACATTAGTTGCACATAAACAAATATGACGACCCGACCCGTCGTCTCATAGGTTACTGCTCCGTTTTTCCTGTTTAGTGCTTCCTCAAGTTTCGTTATCGGCATGTGGTGTGTTAGAGTTTATTCAGATTGCTTTTGATAAGAAATGAGTCACTTAGTCTTTTTTAAGAAGGCTTAAGTTGGAAATGCAATCGGGTGTTGACTATTGAGTTAAAGGTCTCAGATGTAATTTTTGGTGATTCGCTTAGCTTCTGGAGGGGATTTGTGACTTATGAATTAGGTCAAAATTAATTTTGGAGGCTCGGTGTAGAATTAGGCTTGAATTGGTGAAGTTTGAATTTTGGCGAATTTCGGCTGATAGGTGAGATTTTGATCCGAGGGTCCGAATAGAATTCTGAGAGTTGCTGTAACTTTGTTAGGTAATTTTTGATATGTGTACAAAATTTTAGGTCATTCGGATGTCGTTTGGTTGGATTTTTGATCGAAAGTGCATTTCGGAAGTTTTTAAAGAACTTAGGCTTGAATCCGATGAGAATTGATGATTTTGGTGTTGTTAGATGTGTTTTGATGATTGGAATAAGTTTGAATGAGGTTTTAGGATGCGTTGATGCGTTTGGTTGAGGCACCTGGAGCCTCTGCTGAGTTTCGGGATGGTTTCAGACCATTTCTAGGCCATTTTTAACTGCTAGTTTCTATTTGCATCAGTGTTCTATGCGATCGCGGACAATGGGTTGCGATCGCGGTGAGTTGAATGTGAGAAACAAGTTAATGAATCGCGATCGTGTACAATGCTTCGCGATTGCGAAGAAGGAAATTTCTGTTGCAGTGATCCTACTTCGGAAGCCCATATCTTTTTATCTACAAAGAATTTGAGGCAATTCAAAAACGAAAGTTGTATCCCTTCGTGTCTAGTTTCCATAAAGCTAAAGAAATTATAATCTAGACATATGTAACAAACGTTATAGGCATTACACTATAGGCTATCCAAGAAGGATATCTAATACATATGAATGAATTTGGAAGCTAGTATCTCGCAATGTATAAATATTCAGGAAACTAGAAACAAATGAACACTATAGCCCTATGTGTCTAGTTTCCAAAACATCAAACCATTTGTCATTCGGAGTTGTGTGCAAAAGTTTATGACCATTATACCGAAGATTGTCCAGAGAAGCTGGAATTGTTCATCGCGACCGTGAAGGTTTGACCGCAATCGCGAAGAGTAAATTTTAGGCTGAAAAATTGTTCTCCGCGATAGCAAAGCATTTTTCGCGATCGTGAAGAGTAAAATACCTGGACAAAATGTTCTAAAACACATCAGTCGCGATTCTGGGCTCATTTTACACCTATAGTTGCTCGTTTTTGGAGACTTTTGAAGGAGATTAACGAGGGATTCAAGGGGGAACATTTGGAGGTAAGTTTCTTGTACACAAAATTCGTTTTTATTGTGAAATCCATCTATGAAATCATGGAAATTTAGATAAAATGGTAAAAACTAGGGCTTGGAAATTTGATATTTTAAATTGGGATTTGATAGGTCATTTAAGCTCGGATTTTGGAGTTCTTGGTATGTACAGACTCGTGGCAAGACGAGGAATCCGGTAATGTAAGTTTCATAATTTTTCGAGAAGTGGGCCCGGGGCTCAGATTTTGCTAGTTTCGAGGTTCTTGCTATAATTCGATTGTTTTCGATTGGGTATTGTTCCATTTGCATATTGTGATGTATTCGCTGTATTTTTTGCTAGACTCGATGCGCATGGAGGCCGATTTGAGGGGAAAAGGCATCTCAGGCTTGAGATTTTGCCAGTTCGAGGTGAGTAATACTTGTGAATGATATCCTGAGGGTTTGAAACTCTGGATTTAACATCATAATGCTGTATTGTGGTGAATTTCACGCCAGGTATGATCGTGAGGTAGAACACTATTGGGGATTGTAAATTGGTCCGTCCCAGTTGTGGATTTTGATTGTGTAATTGGCTGAAACTTGCTAGATGCTATCTTGAATTGGGTTGATTGCCATATTTTGGGCTTCGTGCCGGTTATTTGACCCTGTAGGGTTATTATCATTGTTTTCACGACACTTAGCATATCAAATGATTTTAGTCCTGAGTTAAACACTGTTTTAAATGTGCAATCATATTGCTAAAGTTCAAAGACTTAAATTGTATTTTCTGATGTTTTGAGTTAAAAACTATTACTTGACATTGCCCAAGTGGCTCATTTGCATGTTTTGGACTGAGATATGGATCAGGCTGCATGCCGCAGCAGTATACATATATACATGCATGGATTATACTACATTTCGCAGTGGTATATTATATGGATCGGGCTACACGCCGCAATAGTATATGTTATGGATCGAACTGCATGCTGTATTGATATATTATGTGGATCGGACTGCACACCACATTATTATAGTGCTTGTGCTTTAGGAGCCCCTCCGGAGTCTGTACACACCCCTAGTGAGCACGGGTACCCAAATGGATCGGGCTGCGCGCCGCAGTGATCATGTGCATTGCATTGCATTCATGCATTCGTTCCTATTTGTACTATGTGGCATGACATTTAGCACTCACATATCATTGGCATATATGCTATTACTTGCCTTGTTGACCATATACCGTGGTGTTATATGTTAAGGAGTGTTGTGCCCAAGGGGCTAACTTATGTGCCGACTTGCACTATCTGATATAACATTCATATGCTTGACTGTTGGAAAAAGTAAAAGTGATTTTTAACTGAGCTTGAGATTTTTCTAAAGGATTTTCACGGTGTTACGATTTTTCTCAAAGGGTTGTACTGTCTTTTATAGCATTTTGGAGTGTTTATACGTGTTTTCTTATCGCTCAAATTTTTTTCGCTTTTATTACCACTGAGTTGGAAGTACTCACTTCACTCCCTGCACCTCGCGTGCAGTTGCAGGTATTGTTCACCCGGTAGCAGGTTAATCGCGGATTGAAGGTATTGCTATCGTAGCTAAGCAAGGTGACCACTGGCGTTCGCGGTACCAAGTTTCTTCTTCTTGATTTCTAGATTTTACTTAATGTATTATAGACTTTGAAATTGTAATAAAGATACTCCTAGATGCTCGTGACTTGTGACACCCCGATTGGACTGCGCTAGGCTACAATATTGTTAATTAATGTTCTTTAAGTTTATTTTCCATTTATTTATGTTTAGTAAGTGTTAAAGAAATGAATTTGGTTAGTTGGCTGGCCTTGTCTTCATGAGAGGCGCCATCACGAATGGGTATAGAAATTGGGTCGTGACAAGTTGGTATCAGAGCCTAAGTTACTAGGTCTCACGAGTCATGAGCAGGGTTAGTAGAGTTTTGCGGATCGGCATGGAGACATATTTATTTATCCTCGAGAGGCTGCATAACCTTTAGGAAAACATCCTATTCTTGGAATTCTTATCGTACGTACTTGATCCAGTTTGTGATAACTCTCGAAATTCCTTCTACACGTCTGTATGTGCATGTGAGCGCTCAATATTATATGTGCCTTGATGGCTTATGATTCTTCAATCAAGGGGCGAGAGGTAACCATTGTGAGTATGTTGGGCCAATCTGGAGGACTTGAAGCCGGATCTTTGCTATGGCTTGAGCACCGAGGTGCTGATTGTGTGAGCGATTGTTTTGAACTTATATGTTCAGTATTGTCCCTATTAGCCAAAATAACGATTGGATATCCATGTGATGAGTATGTTAGTACCATGAGGTGTATCTATGTGATCTTGGTAGTGACGAAGGAGTCTGCTGAATAATAGATGAGCTGTTGAGTGTTCGATTCCTATTGTGCTTTAATGTGTAGTCAGAGTTATGAGTGCGTGAAGAATATTTTCATGTTTCTTAGTTGGAAAGTAAAGTACATTACATGTGGCAGTATGAGTTCAGACTCAAAAAGACTAATAGACTGTGTAACATATATGATGGTGGAAGGTATGTTAAAATATTTAAATGAGGCAAAGTAGGTTGGTTATCTCCTACGGAATGTTTTTGAGTGGTATGATCCTTATGTGTATGTTAGAATATCTCATGTGTAATTGAAGGGTACGTGTTCAAATTTGAGAATTTTGGATGCTTAAGAAAGTGGACCCAACTGATGTGGGAATGAATGCGATGTTTGAAGAGGATTTCAATTCCAGATTATCGGTATTTTCTTAAACTAGTGGATGATTTGAGTCTAATCTCACTATAATAGTGTGGCATCATTACAGTAAAAGTATTACGAGGTATTGAATGTGTTCTGATAGGTGGCTTCGAGCCAAGTTGGGGAGGTTGCTACTGAGTAGCTGGTTGTACGTTTATGCGCTATATTGGTCCCGTCTCAAGGTATGTTGGCAGATTAGTTCTAGTTGCAGAAATTGAGCCAAGTATGGCATGTGTGAAGGAAAAGTTGTGATAAAGGTTAGCAATGCTTTGAAGATGTGAGAAAATACTAGGATGTCTTGAGCTGTTATTGATAAATAATGCTCACTATATTGAGAGAGAAGACGGTGTTTGTATTGGAATGGGATCATATCCTACGGTGTCTGAGAAGGCGGTGTTTGTATTGGAATGGGATCATATCCTACGGTGTCAGAGTGATAATAAGTCATGAGTGGTTTTATTCGTTAAGTCAGGTAAATTACAGTTGTATAAGACCGAATGACTCACGAGAATGGTTTCATTGTGTTCAAGATTTTGCATGTAATAGTCAGGTGTCTTAAGGTTGTGTATATGGCTAGAGATAGTGTTTTTCATTTGAAAGGATCAATAATTGTGATATTTTATGTTAATTATGGGATTCTATATAACAATATCTGGAAAGTGACGGTAACGAATTTAGATTCGCAGGAAGTTCTTCAAAGTAAAGCATCCTGAATGTGGTATTTACGGGAAACATTTAAGAGGGTATTTAGTGGACTATGGGTCTTAGACAGTGTGGTCTTATGTGCGAGTCTCGTATGGTAAACCTGGGTTGAAGTATTGTGGTGCTACAACAAGGGAGAATATCAAATAAAAGATGATTCAGGAAGGAAATTAGATAAATGGAACAACTTGATAACAAACCAAATCGGTATTGTAAGGATATGATTAATTCTTTGTATGTGTTCGAGGTAATGAGCCTTACAGGTATTGTGTAGCAAAGCTCTTGAGTGTTGGCAGTTTGCTTAGCTTGGTTTGGGTAGAAGGATTCAGTCATGGCAGTTTAGCTTGTGCAATGGAATCGGGAATGAGTTCTTGTTGAGTCTTTACCGTGATTTGGAGATGTATATATATTGTCTATGGTCATGCAAAGCATGGAAAATGTAGTGATTTCTCCTCTAGATGGGATTAATGGAGAGTTCTTGACTAGAGGGATACATAGATGTTTGAGGTTAGGAAAAAGGGAGATGGAGTTCTTATGTATCCTAGTGTGTTATGGTATACGCGGTATGTTATAGAGAATTGAGATTTGCGTGTTCAAGGTTTTGGTTTAGTTCATAATGGGAAGTCATTAAATTCTTGAGCAGCACGGGCAGCTGCAGATATGTAAAGAATCGATCTTCAGATGATTAAGGAGATGGTATTGCTATTCTATTGGTTTGACGAGGATATATGTTCAGTAAAAAGGGCAAGGTGATGTAAACTGATGATACTTTAGTAGTGTTGCAACATTTTCTTGTTGGATTGACTGCGGATATTTGAGCTTGTTGATGGCACAGGGAAATTTTTGAATATCTTTCGTGGTATGAATGGGTACTTGATGTGTGATATGTATTCATATGGCGGAATTTGGGGTCAAGTATAGTGATTCATGTGTTATATGGAGTTGGGGACTAGTAGTTCTCATGATCCGACTATGCAGTGGTTGTAGATCGTGTGTATCGACACCGTCTAGCGATTATTGGAAATTGGACGTCCAAGCGGATCTTTCATTGGTTGATATGTTAAATTTGGGTTATGATATTAGATTTCAAACTGGTTGTCTCGGTGTCGGGTTGTCTAGACTTGTGTTATAGGCTATGTCGGAAAATGCCACAGGTTGCGTGGCAAGCTGTATCAAATTATGTTCTAGTAGAGTGGTTGGTATTCCAAAGATCAGCGTAGGGTTAGAAAGGATAGCTTTTCTTAATTGGGTCTTTGTGGCGGAGGTTAGTGCAGAGGTTTCTACCATTAAGTCAATTCCGGTATTGAGGGACCTTCTCGGATGCATTTCTTATGGCCGGGTGTGTCGCCGGGTGAGATTATGGATTTCGATATTTATTTGGTACCAGGAACCATATCATACGGCTCTGGCAGAAGTTAAAGTAGTGCGAGGAGCATCTTCAGTCTTCTTGATATTGAGTTCATTAGCAGGGCAATGTGGCTATGTATTTAGCTTGAGTTAGCTTGGTTAGTCCCGAGTCGTATTGTTGAAGCATACGTTGATTCAATTGTTCTTGAATTGGTTGGTGATTTGGGGAGATCTATGAGTTGCTTTCTGTGTTGTGAGGCGTTATTATTTGTTGGATATGGGCACATGTGGCATGGATCTATTGGGGAGTCATAGAGGAAGTCAAGCGGGAAGAGTGATCGAGAGTTGCTTGGTATATAGAGTATTGGTTATGACCTTTCGGGGCAGATTCATATGTTCTATTCTGTGATGCGAGACGGGGTCTCAGCCTAGTGTTGTAATGGTATTGATGAGCTTGAGTACAACTCTTTTGTTTGAGTCATTTGTCGTGATTTGAGTATGTTCAAACTACTTCTCATTGGTGCGTGTATTGCGCAAATTGTGGCTTAGGCCTGTATTGAGGTGTCATATCACTTGAGTGGTGTGTTGGAGTCGAAGTGATCATTGGAGTCATTAATGAGTACGAACAGAAGTGATTTCAGCTTGTTAGAAAAGTAATATCGATGTTTGGCTCGGAAATCTATTGTAGTATCAGTTAAAAAAGGAAATAGATTCATGAATGGTTGTTCTGAGAGATGGGTTCGGTTTATCACGTGTTTTAGTTGTCGTTGATAGTATATGAAAGTGTTGGAATAAGACTTTAGCTAATAAAAAGGGTGTTCTATCGGTATTTGGTTACTGTGGTCAATTGCTGTGAATAGAGGCCATTGTTTCGAGTGTTTGGGTTGTGTAGTATATCATATGGTCTCACCTGGAGTTGCAAGTATGGGTTATTACAGTTGGTTCGGGTTTATTCTGAATATAAACGTGAGGTTCTGATCTGGCGTATGATTTCGGGAAGAGCAATATGGTTTATGGTTTAGATGGACTGTGAAATTCCTACTATATATTGTATTATCGGACCTATATGAGATAGGGTGATGTGGGATCACCCCAAGGATATGCTTGGTAAGGTCATTCAGCTATTGGGTTGCTTCTAGTACATCTTTAGGTACGCTCGAGGACGAGTGTTTGTTTATGTTGGGGAGGATGTGACGACTCGACCCGTTGTCTCATAGATTACTGCTCCATTTCTCTTGTTTATTGCTTTCTTAAGTTTCGTTATTGTCATGTGGTGTGTTAGAGTTGATTCGGATTGATTTTGATAAGAAATGAGTCACTTAGTCTCTTTTAAGAAGGCTTAAGTTGGAAAAGTCAATTGGGTGTTGACTATTGAGTTAGAGGGCTCGGATGTAATTTTCGGTAATTCGGTTAGCTTTTGGAGGGGATTTATGACTTAGGAGTGGGATCGTAATTGATTTTAGAGGCTCGGTGTAGAATTAGGCTTGAATTGGTGAAGTTTGAATTTTGGTGAATTCCGGTTGATAGGTGAGATTTTGATCCGAGGGTCAGAATAGAATTTTGAGAGTTGCTGTAGCTTTGTTAGGTGATTTTGGATATGTGTACAAAATTTCTGAAAATTTTAAAAATCTTAAGCTTGAATCCGATGAGAATTGATGATTTTGGTGTTGTTAGATGTGTTTTGATAATTGGAACAAGTTTGAATGAGGTTTTAGGATGCGTTGGTGGTTTTGGTTGAGGTCCCAAGGTCCTCGGGTGAGTTTCGGGGTGGTTTCAGACAATTTCTAGACCATATTTAACTGCCGGTTTCTATCTGCATCAGTGTTCCATGCGAACGCGGACAATGAGTCGCGATCGCGGTGAGTAAAATGTGAGAGAAAAGTTAATGAATCGCGATCCCGTACAATGCTTCACGATCGTGAAGAATGAAATTTCGGTTGCATTGATCCTACTTCGGAAGGTCATATCTTTTTATCTACAAGGAATTTGAGGTGATTCAAAACGAAATTTGTAGCCCTTCGTGTCTAGTTTCCAGAAAGCTAAAAAAATTGTAATTTGGACATCCGTAGCAAACGTTATGGACGTTACACTATAGGATATTCGAGAAGGATCTCTAATACACATGAATAAATTTGGAGCTTATATTTCGCAATGTATAAGTATTCAGGAAATGAGAAACAAATGAAAGTTAATGAGAAACAAATGAAAGTTATTGCTCTATGTGTCTAGTTTCCAGAACATCAAACCATTTGTTATTCGGAGTTGTGTGCAAAAGGTTATGACCTTTATACTGAAGGCTGTCCGGAGAAGCTAGAATTATTTATCGCGATCGCGAAAGTTTGACCGCGATCGCGAAGAGTAAATTTTGGGCTGGAAAATTGTTCTTTGCGATCGCGAAGTATTTTTCACGATCGCGAAGAGTAAATACCTGGGCAGAATGTTTTAAAACACATCAGTCACGATTATGGGCTCATTTTACACCCATAGTTGCTCGTTTTTGGAGACTTTTGAAGGAGATTAATGAGGGATTCAAGAGGGAACGTTTGGAGGTAAGTTTCTTGGACTCAAAACTCATTATTTTTGTGAAATCCATCTATGAAATCATGGATATTTAGCTAAAATGGTAAAAACTAGGGCTTGGAAATATGATATTTCATATTGGGATTTGATAGGTCATTGAAGCCCGGATATGGAATTTCTTGGTATGTACAGACTTGTGGCAAGACGAGGAATCTGGTAATGTAAGTTTCATAATTTTTCGAGAAGCGGGTCCGGGGCTCAGGTTTTGCTAGTTTCGAGGTTCTTGCTATAATTTGATTGTTTTCGATTGGGTATTGTCCCATTTGAATATTGTGATGTATTCGCTCTGTTTTTTGCTAGACTCGACGCGCTTGGAGGCTGATTTGAGGGGCAATGGCATCGCATGCTTGGGATTTTTCCGGTTCGAGGTGTGTAATATCTGTGAATGATATACTGAGGGTTTGAAACCCCGGATTTGCACATCATAGTGCTGTATTGTGGTGACTTGCATGCCAGGTATGAGCGTGGGGTAGAGCACTATTGGAGATTGTGAATTGGTCTGTCCTGGTTGTGGATTTTGACTGTATAATTGGCTGAAACTTGCTAGATGCTATCTTGAATTGAGCTGATTGCCATGTTTTGGGATTCGTGCCGGTTATTTTGAACCCTGTAGGGGTTATTATCACTGTTATCATGACACTTAACATATCAAATGATTTTAGTCCTGAGTTAAACATTGTTTTGAAATATGCAGTCATATTGCTAAAGTTTAATTACTTAAATTGCATTTTCTGATGTTTTGAATTAAAAGCTATTACTTGACATTGCTCGAGTGGCTCATTTGCATGTTCTGGACTGATATATAGATCAGGCTGTACGCCGCTGCAGTATACACATATACATGCATGGATCAGACTGCACGCCGCAGTAGTATATTATATGGATCGACTGCATATCGCAGTTGTATATGATATGGATCGGACTGCACGTCAGAATGATATATTATATGGATCGGACTATACGACGCAATGTTATAGCGCTTGGGCTGAAGCATCCCCTCCAGAGTCTGTACACACCCCAGTGAGCATGGGTACCCAAATGGATTGGGCTGCGCGCCACAGTGATCATGTACATTGCATTGCATTCATGCATTCGCTCCTGTTTGTATTACGTTTCATGACATTTAGCACTCACATATCATTGGCATCATGCTATTACTTGCCTTGTTGACCAGATACCCTGGTGTTATATGTTAAGGAGTTTTGTGCCTAAGGGGCTGACTTATGCGCCAACTTGCACTATCTGATATAGCATACATATGCTTGACTGCTTGAAAAAGGATATTTGTAAAAGAGATTTTTAACTGAGCTTGAGATTTTCTAAAGGATTTTCACAGTGTTACGGTTTTTCTCGAAGGGTTGTGCTGTCTTTTATAGCATTTTAGAGTGCTCATACATGTTGTCTTATCGCTCAGATTTTATCTTATTACCACTGAGTTGGAAGTACTCACTTTACTCCCTGCATCTCGCGTGCAGTTGCAGGTATTGTTCACCCGGTAGCGGGTTAATAGCGGATTGAAGGTATTGCTATCGTTGCTAAGAAAGGTGACCGCCAGCGTTTGCGACACCGAGTTTCTTCTCCTTGAATCCTGTAGGGGTTATTCTCCTTGAATCCTGATTGCCATGTTTTGGGATTCGTGCCGGTTATTTTGAACCCTGTAGGGGTTATTATCACTGTTATCATGACACTTAACATATCAAATGATTTTAGTCCTGAGTTAAACATTGTTTTGAAATATGCAGTCATATTGCTAAAGTTTAATTACTTAAATTGCATTTTCTGATGTTTTGAATTAAAAGCTATTACTTGACATTGCTCGAGTGGCTCATTTGCATGTTCTGGACTGATATATAGATCGGGCTGTACGCCGCTGCAGTATACACATATACATGTATGGATCAGACTGCACGCCGCAGTAGTATATTATATGGATCGACTGCATATCGCAGTTGTATATGATATGGATCGGACTGCACGTCAGAATGATATATTATATGGATCGGACTATACGACGCAATGTTATAGCGCTTGGGCTGAAGCATCCCCTCCAGAGTCTGTACACACCCCAGTGAGCATGGGTACCCAAATGGATTGGGCTGCGCGCCACAGTGATCATGTACATTGCATTGCATTCATGCATTCGCTCCTGTTTGTATTACGTTTCATGACATTTAGCACTCACATATCATTGGCATCATGCTATTACTTGCCTTGTTGACCAGATACCCTGGTGTTATATGTTAAGGAGTTTTGTGCCTAAGGGGCTGACTTATGCGCCAACTTGCACTATCTGATATATCATACATATGCTTGACTGCTTGAAAAAGGATATTTGTAAAAGAGATTTTTAACTGAGCTTGAGATTTTCTAAAGGATTTTCACAGTGTTACGGTTTTTCTCGAAGGGTTGTGCTGTCTTTTATAGCATTTTAGAGTGCTCATACATGTTGTCTTATCGCTCAGATTTTATCTTATTACCACTGAGTTGGAAGTACTCACTTTACTCCCTGCATCTCGCGTGCAGTTGCAGGTATTGTTCACCCGGTAGCGGGTTAATAGCGGATTGAAGGTATTGCTATCGTTGCTAAGAAAGGTGACCGCCAGCGTTTGCGACACCGAGTTTTTAGATCAAATACGAGTTTCGGAAGTTTTTGAAGAACTTAGGCTTGAATCCGATGTGAATTGAGAATTTCAGTGTTAGGTGTGTTTTGATGATTGGAACAAGTTTGGCTGATTTTTTGTGATATTTTGGTGCGTTTGATTGAGGTCCCGGGGGCCTCGGGTGTGTTCCGGGTTGTGATCACGCTCTTATTTGATATTTCAACGTCATATCTTTGGACATAAAGGGGTACCATATTCAACAAATGAGCTCCAATTACTATTTTGAATGCAGAATTAGATCCGCATCGTGATTACGGACCCGTAGCAAAAAGAATCATCGAATTTGGATATCATATGAGGATCTTATGGCCATTTTACTAAGGTTGCCCAGATTTTTAGGTTAATGACGAAACTGCCCCTGACGGAGTATTAAAAACCTGCACTATTTGCAAATCTTAAACCCTACCTATCTCCTTAATTATAAGGTCAAATTTAGTGATTCAAAAGCCTAAATTCATTATAATTTCACAAGGAATCCATTGGGAGCAGTAAAACGCGTGAACAATATACCTATAATGAGCAGGTCGAGTTTTCTTTCAATGTTAGAACGGGAAGAAGCTTCAGAGACAATTTTTAAGCGAGAATTCATGGGATTTCATCAGGTAGGAGTTCTTAGACTCGGATTATGTTGTTTTGATATAAAAACATAGATTAAACACTAAAAAATCAAGGATTTAAGGGGTAAAAATGGAGGTTAGGGCTTCAAACCTAAGAAGGTGTAAAGTTGGAATTTGAGGGGTCAAACGGACTTCAATTTTGATGTTCTTTATATATACAGACTCGTGGCGAGATGAGGAATCCGTTGGTATGATTTTAATAATTTTTTCGAGAAGTGGGCACGGGGCTCGGGTCTTACCAACTTCGTAAATTTTAGTACTTTTCGCGTATTTTTGATTGGGTTATGTTTTTTGACCCATATTTATGTATTTGCTGTGGTTTTGACTAGATTCGACGCGCGAGGAGGTCGATTCAAAGGGAAAAGGCATTACGGATGAGTCCATAGCTGGTTAGAGGTGGGTAGTTAGTGTATATGGTAGCCTGAGGGTTTGAAACCCCGGCTTATCACATTGTGATGCTATTTAGGGCGTGACTCTCACCCCGTGGCAGGTGCAGGATTGGTTATGACTAGGGATTGTGACATGGTCCACCCCGAATAAGAATAATATCATATTGGCAATTGAAATGCATACTATGTTAAGTATATATGTGGGCTATAAGCCATGTTTGGGGTCTCGTGCCGACCTGTAGTATCCTTAGGGGATAAATATCTATGTGATAGCATGACTTGTAAAAATGATCTCAGTCCTGTCTTGAAATCACTGTTATGAAATGCTAAGTCACATATTCTTGGAAAATTAAATAAAATTAAAGTATTTTTCATTGTTAATGAACTGGAGCCTGAAAATAAATAAAGTGAACTGTTGTGTGACTCATATGCATGCTTTAGACTGAGTATGGATCAAGCTACACGCCACAACGGATGATATGAATATTGCGCTTGGGCTGAAGGAGCCCCTCCGAAGTCTGTACACACCCCCAGTGAGCGCCGTCGACATTAAACGGATTGGGCTACGCGCCGTAGTGGTCATGTGCATTACATTGCATTCATGCATTGTAAATTACCCGTGATATTTGTGGTTTGCTGTTGTTGTTAGTTTGTAGTAGGTAACATACTAATTGACATAGCTTTGCTCTATGGTATTCTGTGGATTTCCTGCTCTCAGCTATTTTATATACTTTTTACTCACTGAGTACTTAGTACTCACCTCTACTCTCTGTAACTTTGTGTGCAGATTCAGGTACGTAGGAGTATTAGATGAGCAGTCCATCTTATATCAGAGTATTCGAGTTGCTGAGGTAGCTGTTGGAGTTCGCAGGATCTAGCTTCTCTCTTTATTTTAGTTTATTATCTATATACTTCCGGATTTGTGTATTTTGTTCAGCATTCCTATTACTATTCAGATTTTGCTTAGAGGCTCTAGACTCGTGCCCCCAGGTCTTTGGGAAATTATTCAATTTAACTTCTATCTATTAGTTAAAATCCTAGCTTAATTGTTGATAATAATATTCAAGTAATTGGGTTGAGCTTCCTTCTCGAGATGAAAGTGGAAATGACCGGGTTTGCCTAGCAGTTGTGTTGGGTGCCATCACGACCGGGATAGGGGTCGTGACATGATGTTCTTTAAGTTGTATTTTCCATTTATTTATGTTTAGTAAGTGTTAAAGAAACGAATTTGGTTAGGTGGCTGGCCTTGTCTTCACAAGAGGCGCCATCGTGACCGAGTATGGAAATTAGGTCTGACAACAAATCTCTTCTATAATGTCCATAAAAAATATCATAATATAATAAACTAGTAAATGTGAGGTTATACATAATTTGGTGGTGGTGGAAAAGAAGCTTGTTCATCACCACTTCTGGGCGAAGAAACATCCTCCGCAAGTTCCGCTATCATTTCTTCATAAGCTTCATCTATCTTCGATTGTGCTTCCGCAAGTCCAAAGTTTCTTTTTTTTGAGCGGATCCAATCTATGCACAGTACTGATTTTTCCAAGCTCTTCCTCATAGATGCTCTATGATCACCTATTTGAAGTCTTTCTTGACTAAAACTGCTCTCTGATGCAACAATTGAAGATTGAAAAGCTAAAATATCCCGAGCCATCCTTGCAACAACCGAAAAATATTTTTTCCTTACCTTCCACCATTCCAAAAAATCAAAAGTGCCATCTAGATTCTCCTTTTCAAGTCCCTATGACAAATAAACATGAAGCTCATTTAGATGTGAAGTTTCATCACCTTGAGAACCCCTGAACTCCATCCAAGATTCAAGTTCTTTTAAGCCCGCATCTCTTTTAGACGATTGTGAACTAGACGAAGTAGGGGTTGGAATATTTGGCCTAGCATGATCTAAGGAAAGTTAATAAGCATTATAAATTGTTTAAGCATTAATTTTAATTGAGGCTGTTGCATCTGCAAGTGTATCGAATTCCTCATTTGAAAGATCCAAAGCCTTATAAATATTTAAGTATCAAAAGTGAGGACCTCCTAATTTCATTGTAGGATTTAACATTGTAGCTTCACCATAAATAGGGGGATAGGGAAATTTATTTTTAAAGTTTTCTTCCATTGCATTTATAGCAAGTTTATAAATTTCCCCACCCTCCAAAAATTCAACAAACAAATCACATAATGCTGCAATATAAACTAAACAATTTGAAATAGTAAGATAATATTGCCGAGAAAATGCATTTGTAGCAATTTAAAAATGTTCTAAAAAATCTATAAGAACTTTAACATTCGTCTAATCTTGAGTTATTAGAATTTCATCATCATCCTCACCACCTACCCGAGCATTAAACGTTGCATTAATTGGGTTCCTATATTCATATGCAACTACTAAACTTTCGTACATACAATTCCATCTAGTCGGGAAAGCTTTAGGAACCTTTCTTTCTCTAAGGCCAAATTCATCACATTTTTAAAATACTCTCTAAGTCTACTTTTACGGTTTGAATAAAAAAGCCAATTCTCAACCATTCTAATCTATTCAATTTCTACATTTAAAATTCTCATACCATCACCGATAATTAAATGATAAATATGACAAATACATCTCACATGGAATATATTGCTAAATGCAGGATTTAGTGTTGTTGTAAGTATGCCTATGGCACTAGTGTTTCTACAAGCATTATCCATAGAAATTGCCATTATTTTATCTCTAATGCAAAAATATCTACAAATATCTGCAACAGTGTTAGCAATAAACTTACCCATGTGACGTAAATTAATTATTCTTTCTATATGCAGTAATGCATTTTTTTATTATCCACTCCTCATCTATCCAATGACTTGTAACATATAGATAATCACAGTCATTATTACTTCTACCAATATCAGTGGTAATAGAAATCTGATTAGTTATATGAGTAAATAAATACCGCAAATATTATTCATATTCATGTTTATATTTATAAATATCGCTCTTAACAGTTGTGTGAGGCCAACCTTTATAAGTAGGATTTAAAATATTTTCTAATATAATGCACAAAACTACGATTAGAAGGAAAAGTATAGGGTAAGCACATAACGGTAACCATCTTTGATTATTTTTCACGATCTTTATTTGGATTGTAATATAAAATACATCTGGTCACATGTTAATTCTAGTTGAACTGGATTTGAACTTGTACTAGGGTTAACCATAGTATCTAAACTTGTCCCTCTAACTGCTATTTCATTTATAAATATCTAACTTTATCTCTAAGGTGTGTTTGAATGTGCCTAACAAAACTACCAGTGCCGTTACGGTCTCCAGTATATGTCACGACCCAAACCCGGTCTTGATGGCACCCAACATTAAAGCTAGGCAGGCCATACCGACAACTGTTTCCACAGTTAAAGACCAGTCACAAAAGGACAAATTCAAGAAAAATGTATGAGTCAATAAATACTCCAATAATAATAGTATGAATAAGTACTGAGAAGTATGAAATCGAAAGACACTCCCAAAAAGATGACTGAATAGAAATAGAATACTGAATAAAATACTCAAGTCTGGAACATAAAGTAATAACTGAAATGAGAAGAGAAGCTAGGTTCTGCAAACGTCGGCAGCTACCTCAGCAACTCGGATATACTCTGATATGGGCTAGAATGCTCGTTTAACCCTCCTGTATACCTGAATCTGCACACAAAGGTGCATAAAGTAGGGGTGAGTACTAAGCACTCAGACTGTAAAAAGTATATAATAATAGCTGAAAGCAGGAAATCCACAGAATACCACAAAGCAAAGCTAAACTACAGTCCGTTACCTCCTACGAACTAGTAACAACAGCAAATCCCAAATAGCACACATAATTTACAGATAAAAATGCAATGCAATGCACATGGCTGCTACGGCGCATAGCCCAATCCGTTTAACGTCGACGACGCTCACTGGAGGTGTGTACAGACTCCGGATGAGCTCCTTCAGCCCAAGCACAATATTCATATCATCTGCTGCGGCGTGCAGCCCCATCCATTCTCAGTCCATAACATGCATATGAGTCACACAACATATCAAATTATTTATTTCTAGGTTCCAGTTCATTAACAATGAAAAATACTTTAATTTTATTTAATTTTCCAAGAACATGTGACTTAGCATTTCATAATAGTGATTTCGAACCAGGACTGAGATCAGTGATCATGCAAACCAAGCTATCACATATATATCTATCCCCTAGGGATACTACAGGTCGGCACAAGGCCCCAAACATGGCTTACAACCCATAAATATATCTAACACAGTGTGCATTCCAACCGCAAATATAATATTATTCATATTCGGGATGGACCAAGTCTCAATCCCCAGTCATAATAAATTCCGCACCTGCTATGGGGTGCGAGCCACGCCCTAATAGCGTCACAATGTGCTAAGCCAGGGTTTCAAACCCTCAGGCTACCATATACACTAACTACTCACACCTCTAGCCGGCCGTGGACTCGTCCGCAATGCCTTTTCCCTTTGAATTTTCCGCCTCGTGCATTGAATATAGTCAAAACCACAACATTTACATCAATATGGGTCAAATAAATATAACCCAATCAAATTTACTTGAAAAAACGCAATAATGCACCAAGTTGGTAAAACCCGACCTAAACACCTCCGAATGACCTGAAATTTTGTACGCATATCCAATATCTCTTATCGGAGCTACTAAAACTCTCGAAATTTCATTCCGAGCCCCGGATCAAAATATCACCTACCATTCGGATTTCGCCAAAATTCAACCTTAGCCAATTCAAGCCTAAATCTACACCGGACCTCCGAATTCGATTCCGATTGTTCTCCTAAATCATAAATCATCCCCCAAAACTAGTCGAATCATCCGAAATCCATTACGAGCTTTCTAACTCATCGGTCAACATTTAGTTGACTTGTCCAAACTATTCTTCTTATAAAGAGATTTATTGCCTCATTTCTATCTAAATTCCATATTTGCTTCTAACTGTCCAAACACATGTAAATTAGCATATTAAGGTATAAAATGAAGAAAACGGGGCGATAACTCCCGTAACGACGGGTGGGGCCGTTACATTCTCCCCAACTCAAACAAATGCTCGTCCACGAATGGCTTGAGAAACATACCTGGAGTCTCAAATAAGTATGGATATCAGCTCCGTATCTCCTGTTCGGTCTCCCAAGTTGCTTCCTCCACGGGGCGACCTCTCCACTGCACTTTCACTGAAGCTATGTCTTTGGATCTCAACTTATGAACCTGTCGACCCTAAATGGCAACCAGCTCCACATAATAGGTCAAGTCCTCATCCAGCTGTATCGTGCTTAAGTCTAACACATGTGACGGATCTCCAACGTGCTTCCAGAGCATAGATACATGGAATACCGGGTGAACTCTCGACAAGCTGGGTGGCAAGGCAAGCATATAGGCCACCTCCCCAACTTTCCTAAGCACCTCAAAAGGTCCAATGAACCTTGGGCTCAACTTTCCCTTCTTTCCAAACCTCATAATGCTCTTCATAGGCGAAACTTTCAGCAACACCTTCTCGCCCACTGAATAAGACACATCTCGGACCTTCTGGTCCGCATAGCTCTTCTACCGTGACTGAGTTATGCGAAGTCTCTCCTAAATCACCTTTACCTTGTCCAAGGCATCCTGGACTAACTCTGTCCCCAATAATCTAGCCTCGCCGGGCTCAAACCAACCGACTGGAGACCTACACCACCTCCCATATAAGGCTTCATACGGTGCAATCTAAATGTTGGACTGATAGCTATTGTTATAAGCAAACTCTGCAAGAGGCAAGTAATCAGCCCATGAATACCGAAATCAATGACACAAGCATGCAACATGTCCTCCAGTATTTGAATTGTATGCTCGGACTGTCCATCCGTCTTGTGGGTGAAATGTTGTGCTCAGCTCTACCTGTGAACCCAATTCTCGCTGAAATGTCCTCCAGAACTGAGAAGTGAACTGGGCACCTCTGTCTGATATGAAAGAAATGGGAACTCCATGAAATCCCACAATCTCGCGGATGAATATCTCTGCTAACCGCTCTGAGGAGTATGTAGTACACACATGAATGAAATGAGTTGACTTGGTCAGCCTATCCACAATCACCCAAACTAAGTCAAACTTCCTCGCTGTCCGAGGGAGTCCACTAACAAAGTCCATAGTGATCCTTTCCCACTTCCACTCGGGAATATCCATATGCTGGAATACACCACCAGGCCTCTGATGCTCATACTTGACCTGCTGACAGTTTAGGCACCGTGCTACATGATTCACAATATCTTTCCCCATCTTTCTCCACCAGTAATGCTTCCTCAAATCTTGATACATCTTTGCGGCACCTGGATGAATAGAATACCGCGAGTTGTGGGCCTCCTCCAATATCAACTCACGGAGGCCATCAACATGCATATCCGGCCCTGCATCCGCAACATACCATCACTATTAATAGTGACATCTCTGGCATTATCATGCTAAACTCTGTCCGTAAGGACAAATAAGTGTGGATCATCATACTGGCGCTCTCGAATATGGTCATATAAGGAAGACATAGATACCACGCAAACCATCACCCGACTGGGCTCAGAAATATCCAGCCTCACCATCTGATTAGCTAACACCTGAACACCAACTTCAAGGGGCCTCTCCCCAACTGGAATGTACGCCAAGCTGCCCATACTAATAGCCTTACGGCTTAAAGAATCAGCCACTATATTGGCCTTCCCGGGATGGAACAAAATGGTAATATCATAGTCTTTAAGCAATTCAAGCCATCTCTTCTGCCTCAAATTGATATCTTTCTGCTTAAACAAGTGCTGGAGGCTGCGGTGATCCGTATATATATTAGAAGATACACTGTACAAGTAATGCCTCCAATTCTTCAAGGCATGAACAATAGCAGCCAACTCTAAGTTGTGAACATGGTTGTTCTTTTCATGGGGATTTAGCTGACGAGAAGCATATGCAATAACTCTACCCTCCTGCATCAATACACAACCAATACCAACTCTCGAAGCATCATAATACACTGTGTAAGACCCAGAAGCTGATGGTAACACAAGTACAAGAGCTTTGGTCATGGCCGACTTGAGCTTCTGGAAGCTCTCCTCGCATTCATCAAACCACGCAAATGGAGCATTCTTCTGTGTCAACTTAGTCACAGGTGAAGCAATAGATGAAAAGCCCTGAACAAACATGCGGTAATAGCCTGCCAAGCCGAGGAAACTCGGGATCTCCGTAGTTGAGGACAGTCTAGGCCAATTCTGCACCACCTCGACCTTCTGTGGGTCAACTCTAATACCATCACTGGACACCACATGTCCCAGAAAAGTCACAATATCAAGCCAGAACTCACACTTAGAAAATTTTGCATAAAGCTTTTCCTCTCTCAACCTCTACAATACCACCCTCAAGTGCTATACGTGCTCCTCCTAGCTGCTTGAGTACACCAGGATATCATCAATAAATACGACCACGAAAGAATCAAGGTACGACTGAAATACACTGTTCATCAAGTGCATGAATGCAGTTGGAGCATTAGTCAGCCCAAAAGACATCACCAGAAATTCATAGTGCCCATATCTCATTCTGAAAGCTGTCTTCATAATGTTTGAATCCCTAATCTTCAACTGGTGATAACCCAATCGAAGGTCAATCTTAGAGAATACACTTGCTCCCTGAAGCTGATCAAACAAGTCCTCAATACGAGGTAATGTGTACTTATTCTTTATTGTCACCTTGTTCAACTGTCTGAAATCAATGCACATTCTCATTGTGCTATCTTTCTTCTTCACGAATAACACTGGTGCACCCCAACGTGACACACTCGGGTGAATGAACCCCTTATCTAAGAGTTCCTGAAGCTGTTCTTTCAACTCTTTTAACTCAGCGGGTGCCATGCGGTAGGAAGGAATGGAAATGGGCTGAGTACCCGACACCAAGTCAATATCGAAATCGATATCACTGTCCGGCGACAGGCCCGACAAGTCTACTGGAAATACATTTGGAAATTCCCTCACAACGAGGACCGAATCAAGACTAGGTGTCTCGGCCTCAACATTTCTAATGAAAGCAAAATACGATAGACAACCCTTCCCAATCATTCGTTGGGCTTTCAAAAAGGAAATTACCCTGTCGGATACATAATGAGTCATGCCTCGCCACTCGATCCTCGGATTATGTAGAATAGCTAATATGACTATCTTGGCAAGACAGTCTAGAATCTCATGGTAAGGAGATAACCAATCCAATCCTAGAATCACGTCGAAATCCACCATGCCCAATAGTAATAAGTCAACTCGGGTCTCCAGACCCCCAACAGTAACAAGACAGGATTGGTATACCTGATCCACAATAACTGTATCACCTACCGAGGTAGACACATGCACGGGCAAGGCAAGAATACCACGGGTCATACACAAATGATGCGCAAAATATGAAGAAACATAGGAATCGGTGGATCCAGGATCAAATAAGATAGAAACATCCCTGTGGCAGACTGAGATAATACATGTAATGACTGCATCTGATGCACTAGCGTCCCTCATATCCGGAAGAGCATAAAAATGAGCCTGACCTCCGCTAGTGCGATCCTTTCCCCTAGGGAGACCTCTGGCTACCTGAACACCACTTCTAGCAGACTGTGCTGGTGCCGAAGAAACAGGAGCAGAAGATGAAGGCTGGTCCCTGCTGAGACCGCTTATGAAGCAACTGGGGACATTCCCTCCTGATATGTCCAAACTCACCACACTCAAAGCAACAACCTAAAGCTGGAGAAAGGGACTGCTGAGAAACCCTCGCTGCAGATGAACCCTAAGTAGAAAGAGCAGGAGCATAGCTCTGAGTTGGAAGGGCACCCAGTGCGGGCTGGCTCTGCTGACGACCCTGCTGACCCTGATGGCCCTAATGACCCTCACGACCATGGTCTGACAAAGCTCCACTAGACTCTACACGGCCTACTGAGAAGATCTAAAGGAACGACCTCTGTTGTGCTGAGACTGGCCCCTAGACGGAGCACCTGTACCACGAGGCCTCTTAGCCTTCCTCTCCTCACGCTCTCGACGGCAGTCTGTCTCAATCTGACAAGCCGCATCAACCACCTCCTCAAAGGTAACTACTGAAGCCCTCTCTCTAGTCATCAATATGTGGATAGGATAGTTGAGACCATCCATAAATCTCCTGATCCTCTCACGATCTATCAGAATCATCCACATGGCATGCCAAGCTAGCTGTGTAAACCTCAACTCGTACTGAGTCACTGACATATCACCCTGCTTCAACCACTCGAACCGACGATGCAACTCCTCCCTCTGAGACTGGGCACATACTTCTCTAGAAATGCCGTGGAAAACTGCTACCAAGTGAGGGGCGCTGCCCAAACAGGCCTACGCCTCAGAAAATCCTCCCACTAATCCCTGGGCATCCTCGCCCTCAACACCGCTGAACGCCAGAGGATGTAGCCTCCCGAACCACTCCAATCGAAGCTGCTCGTCATCAGGCATAGCTGGAACCACATGAGCTGGGGCTGATGCGACTGGTGCAGCCGGCTGAACAGGCTGAGCAAGAGCTGCCTCAGGTGCCTGTAAACCCTGAACTACCGACTCTGGTGTGTGGGCAACGGGGGTCTGATTTCCCCCCTTCCTGTGAAGAAGCTGCTACAGTAGAGGCCATAACCACCTGAGCTAAGCCAGTACACACTGATAGGATATGTTCTATGGTCTCCTGAAGACCCTGTATCTCAATGGACACTGCCGGTGCCTGAACCTGAGCTGCTGGGATGCTTGAAGCTGGGACATGATCCTGAACCTGGGCCACTGGCGCTGGGATCTGACCCTGAGTCTGGTTAGCTGGCGGGTCAGTAGGTGTTGTCACTGCTGCCCTACCTCTGCCACGACCACGGCCTCTGGGTGCCACTAGTGGTCGTGCGCCACATCCGCTAGTACGTGTTCTCGTCATCTGCGAGAGAGTAGAATATGGAAAAATTTAGTTTCATGATAACACAAACCGCATGATATGAATCCAAGAAAGTGAAGTGTTTCCTAAAGTTTTGTAGCCTCCCGAGGATAGATATAGACGTCTATGTACCGATACGTGAGACCCTAAAAAACCGGCTCATGACTCGCGAGGCCTAGTAAACTGGCTCTGATACCAACTTGTCACGACCCAAACCCGGCCGTGATGGCGCCCAACACTAATGCTAGGCAAGCCAGACTGACAACTGTTTCCACAGTTAAAGACCAGTCCCAAAAGGACAAATTAAAGAAGAATGTATGAGTCAATAAATACTCCAATAATAATAGTATGAATAAGTAGCTAGAAGTACGAAATCGAAAGACACTCCCAAAACGTTCTGGGGTCATGAGCCTAGAGCCTCTAAACATGACTAAATAGAAGTAGAATACTGAATAAAATACTCAAGTCTAGAACGTAAAGTAATAACTGAAATGAGAAGAGAAGCTATGTTCTGCGAATGCCGGCAGCTACCTCAGCAACTCGAATAAACTCTGATATAGGCTAGAGTGCTCGTCTAACCCTCCCGTGTACCTGAATCTGCACACAAAGGTGCAGGGAGTAGGGGTGAGTACTAAGTACTCAGTGAGTAAAAAGTATATAATAATAGCTGAAAGCAAGAAATCCAGAGAATACCACAAAGCAAAGCTAAACTACAATCCGGTACCTACCACGAACTAACAATAACAACAAATCACAAATAGCACAGATAAGTTACAGATAAAAATGAAATGCAATGCACATGACTGCTACGATGCGCAACCCTATCCGTTTAACGTCGATGGCGCTCACTGGGGGTGTGTACAGACTCTGGAGGGGCTCCTTCAGCCCAAGCGCAATATTCATATCTTCTGCTGCGGAGTGCAGCCCGATCCATTCTCAGTCCACAACATGCATATGAGTGACACAATAGTTCAAATTATTTATTTCCAGGTTCCAGTTCATTAACAATGAAAAATACTTTAATTTTATTTAATTTTCCAAGAACAGGTAACTTAGCATTTGATAATAGTGATTTCGAACCAGAACTGAGATCAGTGATCATGCAAACCAAGCTATCACATATATATCTATCCCATAGGGGTACTACAGGTCGGCACAAGGCCCCAAACATGGCTTACAGCCCACAAATATATCTAACACAGTGTGCGTTTCAACCACCAATATAATATTATTCATATTCGGGATGGACCAAGTCTCAATCCCCAGTCATAATCAATCCCGCACCTGCCATGGGGTGTGGGCTACGCTCTAATAGCATCACAATGTGCTAAGTCGGGGTTTTGAACCCTCAGGTTACCATATACACTAACTACTCTCCTCTAGCCAGCCGTGGACTCGTTCGCGATGCCTTTTCCCTTTGAATTTTCCGACTCGTGCGTCGCATCTAGTCAAAACCACAACAATTACATCGATATGGGTCAAAGAAACATAACTCAATCAAATTTACTTGAAAAATACAATAATGCACCAAGTTGGTAAAACCTGACCTAAGCACCTCCGAATGATCTAAAATTTTGCACGCATATCCAAAATATCCTAACGGAGCTACTGCAACTCTCAGAATTTCATTCCGAGCACCGGATCAAAATCTCATCTACCATTCGGATTTTGAGAGAATTCAACCTTCGCCAATTCAAGCCTAAATCTACACCGGACCTCCGAATTCGATTCTGATTGCTCTCCTAAGTCATATATCATCCCACGAAACTAGTCGAGTCATTCGAAATCCATTCCGAGCTTTCTAACTAATCGTTCAATATTCGGTTGAATTTTTACTATTCTTCTTGTAAAGAGGTTTATTGCCTCATTTTTATCTAAATTCCATCCAATTTGCTTCTAACTCTCCAAACACATGTAAATTAACATGTTAAAGTATAAAATGAAGAAAATGGGGTGATAAACGACAGGCCGAGTCGTTACAATATATTTATGCGCCAGTAATTTTCCATAATTGTTACACTTAGCCTTATTTTGTTCTCTTACTTGAGTAAAAAACTTCCAAACTAATGATGTTTCTAGGTGTTTAGAAGGTTGTCTATTAAAATTAGCGGTTTCTACAGGTGGTCGGGTGGTGCATCAGTTGGGTTATTAATAGGATTAGTTGGTGTATCATCCAAATTCGGTTGGGTTTGATCTACATCCTCATTTTCCTCATCATTTTCTAAGAGAGTTTCATTAACTTCTTCATTTAATCTTTGACCTGGTGCAACATTATGGCAAAATCAACTATCGAAAAATTGAAAATAAGGGTTATCACTATCAAGAATAATAGGGGCATCAAGACGTGTAACAGGTGTGGGTCGGGGAACTGGGGGAAGGGTAGTAGTAGGTTGGCGACTACTTTCACCAATTTTAGCTTTTTCCTTACCACCAAATATTTTTTTCAAAGAAAATGCCATATTAATTATTGTGAGCACGTGATTTTTTTCCAAAGCAAAGTTTTCCCAAAAATTCAAACAAAACTACTTCTTTATAATTTTACAATTTTTATGAATCTTGTGGCAATTTTGGTAATTATTGTATTTTATTTGTACAAAAATACATTAGTATTTAGGTTTGATTTCATATTTTGGGGTCAATTAGTAGTTAAAATTGTTCTCATATAAAGAAAATGACAAAAAATGGTTCTTTGCATTTAATTTTTAATTTGTAAAATTTATTTTAATTTTAGTTTAAAACTAGAAATTAGTTAATTTTGGGGAATTAAATAATATCATATCAGAGTCAACTTGGTCTTTGAATTTTATTTGTCATTTTTAACAAAAATAAAAAATATATAAATACAAAACAAGAAAGAAAAGGAAAAGCAAAACAAATAAAAAAAAAGACAAAGAAAAGGAATTAAAGGAGAAGGGGTCTGCCTAAACTGGGCCAGCTTTAATTATTTCGTCTGGCCCAAATTATCAACTCATACCCCAGTCCGTCCAAGGCTTAATATCCCCAGACCCGATCTATCTCCAAAGTGTGATGACCCAAAGGGTCATCACCTGTTTTCTCATATGTTCCATACTAGAGGCCTTGAAAACCTTATTTTCTATCATCTCAATTTGCGTTCGTAGTCCGGGTGCCTAGCAGGAAAATTTTTATATTGAAATATGTGAATTTTATAAAAATTTTGAAGAATTTTAATATTAATATGATTATAGTTGACTTTGGTCAACTATTTTGGTAAACAGACCCGGACCCAAGATTGGACGGTCCTGTAAGGTATGTAGAAAAATATGGGACTCGGTCATGTGCTCGGAATCTGAATCCGAGGTCTAGTACATGAGTAAAAGAAATTTTCTGTTATATTATTTTTCTGAAATTATCAAGGAAAATAGAAATGAAAATTTATTAAAAGACTATGATATCGGGCTCATTTTTTGGTTCCGACACCCAGTACAAGTCTTATATATTGTTTTAGTGATTCCGGTAAAGTTTGGTCAAAATCAGACGTTGTTAGATGTGTTTCGAACCTAAATGTCTAAAGTTTGAAGTTCATGAATTTTGAAGTGAAAATGATGATCTTGACGCTTGATTCAATGATTTTGATGTTATTTTGGCAATTTGATCGCTTTAGCAAGTTTGTAGGATGATATTGAGTTAGTGTATGTATTTGGTTAGGAGCCCCGAGGGCTCGGGAGTGTTTCGTAAGGGTCCCGGGATGTTTTACACTTAAGAAATTATAGAAAATCTGATGTTGGTCTGTGCCCAGTGATTCCTTCTATGCGATTGCGTAGGAAGTGCCGTGATCGCATAGAGAAAAAATTAGGAGTCTTCAAATCCTTATATGCAATTGCACTACCCCTTCCGCGATCGCATAGGTTTGCCAGTTCCTCCAACGCGAACGCAATGTACCCTTCGCGTTCGCACTTCGTTAGAGTCCAGACCTAGACTGCCTATGTTTTTTCCTATGCGTTCGCACAGCACTACATGCGATTGCAATGCTTACCAGACCTGACCCTATGTGATTGCAATCCTTCTTCCGCGATCGCATAGGGCAATTTTGCCTAGTAAAATTTTATTAAACAAAGACAGAACCAGTAGATACGGAAATTCTTCACTTTTATCACGAGCCCTCTTCTATACCAAGCTTTAGGAAGCCATTAAGGCCCCAACCTTCAAGACCACTTGAGTAAGTAATTTCCCACTTATTCCATTCACTTTTCCTTCATTAATTAGCAAGTTTCTAAGCATAAATCATGAAATCAAGGTCGAAATCATGAGTTTTGGGTAGAGTTAGGGTTTTGAGAACTTTGGGTAATTCAACCCCAATTTGGGGTCGAATCTTAAAACAAATTATATCTTTGGACTCGTGAGGTTATGGATGATTGAGTTTTGGTCCGAGCCTCGAATTCGGACCATGTGGGTCCGTGGCTAATTTTGGGATTTTTGGAATAATGCTAGGATATTCATATCTAGGCTATAAGATGTTACCATTGAGTCCTTATTGATATTATTAAATTGATTATGCCTAGATATCACTGAATTGGAGGTTGAATCACGAGGTAAAGCAATAGTTGAAGGTTAAGCAAATTTCAAGGATTCGAGGTAAGTGTTTGGTCTAAATCTAGCTTGAGGGAATAAGAGTTGAGTCTTGTTGCTAATTGCTATGTGATCGAGTACAATGTATAGGCATGGTGACGAGTATATATACATTGGTGTATAGCATTACCGTGAGTTTTTATAATGTGATTATCATGAACTGATTATGAATTTCATGTTTATTGGATTATTTCTATATGTTGTGAATAACATGGGAACGATAATATGATAATTTGATTCCTAAGAGCATTGGCTCGAATTATGATACGAATATTGAAAGTGTATGAAATGACTTGTGTCATTGAGGTGTGTCGGCTCCAGTTATAGAACAAATTGTGAAAGTACAAGTGATAATTGAACCTCTAAAGCATTTGCTTGAGTTGTGAAAAGAATTGTGAAGTAAAAGTGAGAAAGAGGAGAGATCATTATGTTGCCCTCTTGGCGGGCTATGGTTAAGTTGTGGTTCCCTGGTGTTGTGTTATTAATTGATATTACGGATTCTTAGGGTGATGTTTCCTTGTGTTAGGCAAAGCTTATGGTTGTAGACAAGGTGATTAAGTATTGTAACATGCTAGTTATAGATAGGGTAGTCGGGTGTGGTAATTGGTAAGATATAGCTGAGGTGGTTAAGTGGGGTAATAGGTTGGTTATAGCTGTGGTGGTTAGATGTTGGAATTAATGTGGTAGTTAGATGTTGGAACTAATATGGTTATGGTAATCCCCTTGTCGGAATATTTGAGATGATATTTTGTTTCCTCACTGGAATGTCGCTATATTGTTGTTTGTGACGGAATATGAGATAAGAATTTCTTGGAGCTTGGGCTCCAGTGATATCGTGGAGTAGAAAAGAAAGAAAGGGAAAGAGTTACTGATTATTCTCTCGCCGGGACGTAAGTATTAATTGTTTTCTCCCTTGCCGGGATGTAAGTATTTATTATATTCTCCCTTGCCGGGATGATTAAATTGTTAATTGTATTCCCTTGCCGGGATGATTCAATTGTTAATTGTATTCCCTTTTCGGGATGTTTTCCATGTATTTATTTGATGTGTATCCCTTAATTGTGACTGTTGCTTGGGGACTTTGATTGTTAAATGATATTGAGAAGCGTGTTGCAGCCGCAACAAATGATACTGAAGAGCGGGTTGCGCGCCGCAATAAAGATAAATGATAAATGATAAATGATATGGGTCGGGTTGAATGCCGCAACTGTGGTATTTGTAAAGCGGGTTGCATGCCACAACAGTGGTATTTATGGAGCGAGTTGCACGCTGCAACAATGGAAATTATGGACCGGGTTGCACGTCGCAACAATTATTGAGGCTATGTGTTTATATTTGAATATTTATTTCTTGTTTCATTGTGGACTTTAAGCTGTTTGGGTTGTTACTCTGGATTATTGTTAATTATATTTCCCATAGTATGTTCCCCCTCCTATATTGTTAATTACTTGGTATTCGATTTCCGCTGTATATTTATAACTGCACAGGTCTATGTGATGTCCAGTCTAGCCTCGTTACTACTACACCAGGTTTAGGCTAGACATTTACCAACACATGGGATCGGTTGTGCTGATACTACACTTCTGTGCTTTTTTGCACAGGTCCAGGTTTTGAGCAACAACAACAACAGTAGTTCGGGAGCAAGATTTTATTATCACGAGACTGAGATACTTGTAGGCGTCCGTAGGCCCGGCGTCTCTTCTTATGTTTTCATTTTTACTGTTGCCTCATTATTTCAAGACAGACAATTATTATATTTCTTTCACACCCTTGTTTTATTTTATTCTTAGTGGTTCGTGAGTATGTGACACCAAATCTTGGGGTAGAGGATATTGTTGATTTCTCCGCATTTGTTCAGACTTATAAAGTTAGAGTTCCGCAGGTATTGTTGTTATTATTATTGATGCTATAAATTGACAACAAAATGGTTTTTTAAATTGAAAATGGTAAGTAAGTTGGCTTTCCTAGCTACCACAAGTAGGCGCCATCACGATCCCGATGGTGGGAAATTCGGGTCGTGACAAGTTGGTATCAGAGCACTAGGTTACATAGGTCTCACAACTCATGAAAAAACTTAGTAGAGTCTAAGGGGTAAGTACGGAGACGTCTGTACTTGTTCCCTAGAGTCTATTGAGTTAGGAAAACCTCTCATTTGTTCTTTCTTGTCGTGCGATTGGTTTCTCAAATGCTGACGAAATTTCTACTCCATTCCTTTGCGAATGGCGAGGTCATGTACCGCTTCATCAGCTGATGCAGCCAGACAGGCGAGTGATAGATCAACTACTTCTTCAGAGACTTTGTGGACATAAAGGTATTAGAGGTGGATGTAGAGATGCGAGAGGTAGAGGTAAATGTATTAGAGGTGGAGGTAGAGATGTGAGAAGTGGAGGTAAAGGTATTAGACTGGCTTGTGGTAGAGAAGCTTCGGCCTTATTTTGTGCCGTATTGGGTCATTCTACCCGCAGTGCTATATCCTATATGAAGGCTCAGTATATGGCAAAAAAAAAGTGTTTGGTCTACTTGGCTTATGTTCGTGATCCTAGTGCGGGGGTTTCCTTTAGTCGATTTTGTGCCCGTGGTTTGTAAGTTCTGGATGTTCCCTTCAGGCCTACCAGGTATGCCGCCCGACAGGGATACTGATTTCTGTATTGATTTGGTTCCGGGAACACAACCCATTTGCATTCCACCGTATCACATGGACCCACCAGAGTTAAATGAGTTAAAGGACCAGTTGCAGGATTTAATAGAGAAGGGCTTTATCGGGCCTAGTATTTCTCCTTGGTGTGCGTTCTCCTTGGGGTGCGCCGGTGTTATTTGTGAAGAAAAAGGATGGCTCGATGCAGATGTGTATTGATTACCGACAATTGAACAAAGTGACAATAAAGAATAAGTATCCACTGCCGAGGATTGGTGATTTGTTTGACCAGCTCCAGAGAGAAAGGATGTTCTCAAAAATAGACTTGAGATCTGGCTACCATCAACTGAAGATTAGGGCGTCCGATGTCCCTAAAACAACATTCTACACTCGGTATGTGCACTATGAGTTTTTGGCCATGTTATTTGGGTTGACCAATGCCCCAACATCATTTATGGAGTTGATGAACCGAGTGTTTAGGCCTTAATCTAGACTTGTTCGTAATAATTTTTATGGATGATATCTAGTGTACTCCCGCAACCAGGAAGAGGACGAGTAGCACCTCAGAGTGGTACTTCAGACTTTGAAAGATAGTCAGCTATATGCTATGTTTTCAAAGTGCAAGTTTTGGTTGAGTTCAGTTGCATTTTTGGGTCATATTGTATCAGCATAGGGTATTCAGGTGGACCCGAAGAAGTTGAGGCAGTCAAGAATTGGCCTCGACCTACTTCAGTGACCGATATCTAGAGTTTCTTGGGGTTAGCAGGTTACTACCATTGATTCGTAGTGGGATTCTCTTCTATTGCAGCTCTGATGACCAGGTTGACCTAGAAGGTGCCCAGTTTAGGTGGTCAGAGGAGTGTGAGGCGAGCTTTCAGAAGCTCAAGACAACTTTGACTATGACACCGGTGTTGGTTTTGCCCACGAGTTCAGGGACTTACACATTCTATTATGATGCTTCCCGTACTGGGCTTGGAACAGTATTAATGCAGGGTGGAAAAGTTATTGCCTATGCCTCGAGACAGTTGAAAATCCATGAGAAGAATTATCCGGTTCACGACCTAGAGTTGGCAGCAGTTGTTCATGCTTTGAAAATTTGGAGGCATTATCTATATGGTGTGGTGTGTGAGGTATATATGGATCACAAAAGCCTTCAGTACTTGTTCAAGCAGAAGGAGTTGAATGTGCAGCAGAGGAAATGCCTAGAGTAGTTGAAAGATTATATTGTTACTATCTTATATCACCTAGGTACGGCCAATGTGGTGGCTGATGCATTGAGTAAAAATCCTGCCAGCATGGGTAGTCTTGCTTATATCCCGGCCAGCCAGAGATCACTTGCTTTAGATGTTCAGGCTTTGGCCAACCTATTTGTGAGATTAGACACTCCCGAGCCTAGCAAAGTGTTGGCTTGCACGATCGCTCATTCTTCTTTATTGGAGCGTATCCGTGATCGGCAGTTTGATGATCCCCATTTATATGTCCTGAGAGACACAGTGGAGAGTAGAGGTGCCACAAAGGTGACCTTAGGTGATGAGGGGTGTTAAGATTGCAGAGGAGAATTTGTGTGCCCAATGTTGATGGGATTCGAGAGTTGATCTTAGCGGAGGCTCATAGTTCTATGTGTTCTATTCACTCGGGTGCCGCGAAGATGTATCAGTACTTGCGGAAGCATTATTGGTGGAGTAGGATGAAAAAGGACATTGTTGTGTATGTCGCTCGGTGTTTGATTTGTCAGCAGGTCATGTATGAGCATCAGAGACCTGGTGGCTTGTTTCAGAGGATTTAGCTTCCCAAGTGGAAGTGGGAGAGGATTACCATGGATTTCATTACTGGACTTCCATTGACTCGGAAGAAGTTTGATGCTATTTGGGTCATTGTTGATAGGCTGACCAAGTTGGCATATTTCATTCTAGTAGCAGTCTCTTATTCATCCGAGAGGTTAGGTGAGATTTATATCCGAGAGATTGTTCGCCTTCATGGGGTGCTGGTATCCATCATCTCAGATTAGGGTACACAGTTTACCTTGCGCTTCTGGAGAGTGGTTCAGCAAGAGTTAGCCACCCAGGTTCAGTTGAGCACAACATTCCATCCTCAGACGGACGGTCAGTCCGAACAGACTATTCAGATTCTAGAGGATATGCTTCGAGCTTGTGTCATTAACTTTGGAGGCTTGTGGGACCAGTTTTTGCTTTTAACAGAGTTTGGCAACAATAATAGCTACCAGTCCAGCATTCAGATTGCCCCATATAAGCATTGTATGGTAGGCGATGTCGGTCTACAGTCAGATAGTTTGAGCCGGGAGAGGCTCAGTTGTTGGGTACAGACTTAGTTCAGGAGGCCTTAGATAAGGTCAAGATTATTCAGGATAGGCTGCGTTCAGCTCAGTCTAGGCAGAAGCGTTATGCAGACCGTAAGGTCTGAGATGAAGATTTTATGGTTGGTGAGGGGGTATTGCTCCGGGTGTCGCCTATGAAGGGCGTGATGAGGTTCGGAAAGAAGGGAAAGCTTAGCCCTAAGTACATTGGTCTGTTTGAGATTCTTGATAGAGTGGGAGAGGTGGCTTATAAACTTGCATTTCCACCTTACTTATCAGCCGTACATCCAGTTTTCCATGTGTCTATGCTTCAGAGGTATCATAGCGATCCTACGCAAATTTAGACGTCAGCACTGTCCAGCTGAACAAGAATTTATCTTACGAGGAAGAGCCGGTAGCCATTCTAGACTGGCATGTTTGTCAACTGAGATCTAGGAGTTTTCCATCTGTTCGTGTTCAGTGGAGAGGTGAGGCCTCGATTTGGGAGTCCGAGTCTGATATGCGGAGCTGTTATCCACATTTGTTCCCCGACTCAGGTACTTCTTTCTCTTGTCCATTCGAGGACGAACAACTGTTTGGAGGTGGAGGATGTGACGACCCAAAGGGTCATCACCTATTTTCTCATCTGTTCCATGCTTTCGAGGCCTTGAAAACCTTTTTTTCTATCACCTCGATTTACGTTCACAGTCCGGGCACATAGCCGAAAATTTGTTATGTTGAAATAAGTGAATTCTGTGAAAAATTTGAAGGATTTTGATATTAATATGATTATAGTTGACTTTGGTCAACATTTTTGGTAAACAGATCCGGACCCGAGATTGGACGGTCCCGGAAGGTCCGTAGAAAAATATAGGACTCGGGCATGTGCCCGAAGTCAAAATCCGAGGTCTAGAACTTGAGTAAAATAATTTTTCTGTTAAATCGGTTTTTTTGTTGAAATTATTAAGGAAAATGGAAATTCCAATTTATTAAAAGACTATGGTATCGGGCTCATATTTTGGTTCTGATGCTCGATACAAGTCTTATATATTATTTAATCGCTTCTTGTAAATTTTGGTTAAAATCAGACATCGTTTGACGTGTTTCGGACCTAAATGTCTAAAGTTGGAAGTTCATGAATTATGAAATGAAAATGATGATCTTGAGGCTTGATTCAATGATTTTGATGTTATTTTGGCGACTTGACCGCTCGAGCTAGTTCTTAGGATGATATTGAGTTAGTGTGTGTATTTGGTTAGGAGCCCAGAGGGCTCGAAATTGTTTCGGAAGGGTCCTGGGATGTTTTACACTTAAGAAATTGTAGAAAATTTGTCGTTGGTGTGTGCCCAGTGATTCCTTCTATGCGATCGCATAGGAAGTGCCGCGATTGCATAGAGAAAAAATCAGGGGTCTTCAAATACTTATATTCGATCGCACTACCCTTTCCGCGATCGCATAGGTTTTCCAGTTCCTCCAATGCGAATGCAATCTACCTCTGCGTTCGCACTTCGTTAGAGTCCAGACCCGGACATCCTATGTTTTTCCCTATGCGTTCGAACAACATTACATGCGATCACAGTGCTTACCAGACCTGACCCTATGCGATGCAATCCATCTTCCGCGATCACATAAGGCAATTTTGCCCAGTTAAATTTTATTAAACAAAGACAGAACCAGTAGCAACCGGAATTCTTCACTTTTATCACAAGCCCTCTTCTCTCCTAAGCTTTAGGAAGCCATTAAGGCCCCCAACATTCAAGACCACTTGAGTAAGTAATTTCCCACTTATTCCCTTCACTTTTCCTTTCATTAATTAGCAAGTTTCTAAGCATAAATCATGAAATCAAGGTAGAAATCATATGTTTTGGGTAGAGTTAGGGTTTTGAGAACTTTGGGTAATTCAACCCCAATTTTGGGTCGAATCTTAAAACAATTATACCTTTGGACTCGTGGGGTTATGGGTAATTGAGTTTTGGTCCGAGCCTCGAGTTTGGACCATGTGGGCCCGGTGTCTAATTTCAGGATTTTTGGAATAATGCTAGGAAATTCATATCTAGGCTATGGATGTTACCATTGAGTCCTTATTAATATTAGTAAATTGATTATGCCTAGATATCACTGAATTGGAGGTTGAATCATGAGGTAAAGAAATAGTTGAAGGTTAAGAGAATTTTAAGGCTTCGAGGTAAGTGTTTGTTCTAATTCTATCTTTAGGGAATAGGAGTTGAGTCTTATTTCTAATTGATATGTGATCGAGTATGATGTATAGGCATGGTGACGGATATCTATACATTGGTGTCTAGCATGACCGTAAGTCCTTATAATGCAATTATAATGAACTAATTATGAATTCCATGTTTATTGGAGTATTTCTATATGTTGTAAATAACATGTGAATGATAATATAATAATTGATTCCTAAGAGCATTGGCTCGAATTATGATACGAATATTGAATGTGTATGAAATGACTTGTGTCATTGAGGAGCGTCGACTCCAGTTGTAGAACAAATTGTGAAAGTACATGTGATAATTGAACCTCTAGAGCATTTGCTTGAGTTGTGAAAATAATTGTGAAGTAAAAGTGAGAAAGATGAGAGATCATTATGTTTCCCTCTTGGCGGGCTATGGTTAAGTTGTGGTTCCCTGGTGTTGTGTTCTTAATTGATATTATGGATTCTTAGGGTGATGTTTCTTTGTGTTAGGCAAAGCTTATGATTATAACCGAGGTGATTAAGTATTGTAACAGGTTAGTTATAGATAGGGTGGTCCAGTGTGGTAGTCGGTTAGATATAGCTTAGGTGGTTAGTGTGGTAGTCGGTTAGATATAGCTGAGGTGGTTACATGGGCTAATAGGTTGGTTATAACTGTGGTGGTTAGATGTTGGAATTAATTGTGGTTAGATGTTGGAATTAATGTGGTAGTTAGATGTTGGAACTAATGTGGTTATGATAATCCCGTTGTGAGAATATTTGAGATGATGTTTTGTTTCCCCATTGGGATGTCGTTATATTGTTGTTTGTGACAGAATATGAGATAAGAATTTCTTGGAGCTTGCGCTCCAGTGATATCGTAGAGTAGAGAAGAAAGAAAGGGAAAGATTTATTGATTATTCCCTTGCCTGGATGTAAGTATTTATTGTATTCTCCCTTACCGGGATGTAAGTATTTATTGTATTCTCTCTTGCCGGGATGATTGAATTGTTAATTGTATTCCCTTGCCGGGATGATTGAAATGTTAATTGTATTCCTTTACCGGGATGTTTGCCATGTATTTATTTGTTGTGTGTCCCTCAATTAAGACTGTTGCTTGGGGACTCAGAATGTTAAATGATATTGAGGAGCGGGTTGCACATCGCAACAAATGATACTGATGAGCGGGTTGCGCGTTGCAATATTGATAAATGATAAATGATATGGGTCGGGTTGCATACCACAATAGTGGTATTTGTGGAGCGGGTTGCACGCCGGAACAATGAAAATTATGGAGCGGGTTGCACGCCGCAACAGTTATTAAGGCTATGTGTTTATATTTGAATATTGCTTTCTTGTTTCATTGTGGACTTTAAGCTGTTTGGGTTGTTACTCTAGATTATTGTTAATTATATTTTTCCATAGTATGTTCCCTCTCCCATGTTGTTAATTACTTGGTATGCGATTTCCACTATATATTTATAACTGCACAAGTGTATGTGGTGTCTAGTCTAGCATCGTCACTACTTCGCCGGGGCTAGGCTAGACACTTACCAGGACATGAGGTCGATTTTGCTGATACTACAGATCCGTGTATTTTTGCACATGTTCAGGTTTTGAGCAGCAACAACAGTAGTTCAGGAGCAGGATTTTATTATCACGAGACTGAGGTAGCCTTGCAGGCGCCCACGGGCCCGACGTCTCTTCTTATGTTTTCATTTTTACTGTTGCCTCATTGTTTCGAGACAGACAGTTGTTATACCCTTGTATTTAGTTTATTCTTAGTGGTTCGTGTGTATGTGACACCAAATCTTGGGGTTTAGGATATTGTTGATTTCTCCGCATTTATTCAGACTTATAAAGTTAGACTTCCGTAGTTATTGTTGTTATTATTATTGATGCTATAAATTGACAACAAAATGGATTTTCTAATAGAAACGGTAAGTAAGTGGGCTTGCCTAGCTACCACAAGTTAACACATCACGATCCCGATGGTAGAAAATCTGGGTCGTGACACAAAGTAACTGAAACGATCTCATTTTTGTGCCATTTCAATCTCGTCCATTTATCTGTTGTCATGTAACTGTTCAGCTTCAATTAGGGAGTTTAGATAAAAATGTCGGAATTCTTTAAAATTTGGAGACAAGAGTCTCCTTCCTCGTACCCTATTCACCCCAACCATGTCTCCACCCTCCTCCACCCTAGCGCTGCCGGCTGGAAATCGCCATCGCCGGTGGGTGTCACACCTCCTTTTTACGCTACACCCGTGAGGGCGTAAAGGAATTTTTCCAATTAAAGGTAATCAGAAGGGGATTTATTATTATTATTTATTCAGAGTCACCACTTGAGAGATTAACAGTGTCCCAAGTCCCCGGTTGAATCCCGAACCGATAAAATTATGACTCTGTTAATAGTCTGCGAACCAAAAATCCGGATAAGGAATTCTTTTAACCCAGGAGAAGGTGTTAGGCATTCCCGGATTCCTTGGTTCTAGCACGGTTGCTCAACTGTTGTATTTGATTTTATCTAATTTCAATACATGTTCTATCTTATGTGCCCAATTTAATAACCCTCCTTTATATATATATATATATATATATATATATATATATATATATATATATATATATAAAATTGTTTTTATTAAAATTGCAATGTCATTAAAATATATCTCGAACCACGTCGTACTAGTGCGCCCGTGGCTTTTGACACATTTCGACTTCGCTGAAATTTAAAATTTGGGTCACATAAATAAGTACCCGTATTTAGCAAAGTAGCATTATTAAAATACGTGCCTAAAGCATTTACGCATTTATTATTTTTGGGGAAGACCATAAAATTTGCTAAATAATCCGCCGAATTCTAAGTATTTCATATAGCATTTATTCAGGGCCCCACCATTTATTTATTTATTTGGTGAGGCTCGTCTCATCATCTTATTTAAAGGCAAACCTAAAATGACTACGATTTTCCATTTGTCTCTAAAATAAAACAAAAATTCTAAACAATCATTGTGATTTTGAAGCTATTTTATCTTGGAATATTGTCAAAACAGAACATAAGTGGGCCTGGTAGGCCCAAACCATGCCCTGCAGGGGACTCAAGTTGATCGTTAAGCAATATTTAGGTTGTCAATTGGCCCATCAGTTACAATTCATGGATAATTACTACAAGTCTAATGTCTGAATTTGAAAGAAAATACAGCACATGGACCTGGGGAATCGATTGTATATTTTATTTTATTTTATTTTTGAACTTTAACTGCCAATTACATCACATTACCAAACTGATTTTAATTCTCATTTTTAATAACATTTACCAATACCTTTGAACCTATCATTCAAATTGTAACTAACTAATGAGATTCAACTACTAAAACAAACATATTAGGTTTATTCTTTAAATAAAAAGCCAAGTAGAATTTATTACTAAATTTACGATCATTTTCTTTCGAACCTGCTTCGCTACCAGAAAATTCAAGTAAGTGTTTAATTCATTAGTAAAGTATGAAATGCAACAAAGGTTGCACAGTTTATTGAAATAAGTTTTGCAAAATAATCCAACCTATTTGAATCTCAATAACTACACAACTATAGAATTCGACTCAACGATTATACTGAAGTTTTAAATATCGGTCCACATTTACTTAATCACAGTCCAATTAGAGTCCATTTATGAGGATTTAGACTTCAAATAACAAGTCATTATGTATTAAAACTAAACAGAAAAAGAAAAATCCTAAGGAAAACAACTTAAGACAGCATTTAGAATATCACTTCAGCATGTATTCTTCAACTCGAATAAATTACATCTTCTTAGTCATATGAAGTCAGAAGGTATACCTCGAGAATAGAATGTAAATCAAGTCAGGGATCAACAGCAGTAATTAAATGATCAACAGCAGCTATTAACCCTCAACAACAGCTTAGAAACAAGCTCAAAATCCAGGATTTGTTTTGAAACAAAGTAGGATCACATAAACAGCCCAAAACAGAACTAAGATGCTCATAAAGAGATTCAGATTCACTTGAACCAGTCTCCAAACACTTCTAGATGCTTTTAATACTTGAACTAAAAACAGAAATGAAGAATTTCCAAAAGAATTTGAAAATGATCTACCAAAGCAATGAGATAGTGATTATTTTATGGTTTTCTACTGATTTTTTTTTATTGTTTTTGTATTTTTTCAGATTTGAATTTCAAACTTAGGTCTGAAATTGGAGAGGAATTTTTGGGGGGAAATTTTTGAGCTGAAACCTTATACTACAAGGCAAGTTAATGCCTTTTTTATAGGCAAAACAAGGTGAAGCTTCTAAAGTTCAGCAATCAGGAGCCTACCTAGAGAACAAGGGAATACATTTCATGTTTCAGCAACCAGGCACCCACCTGAAGAACAAGGGAAGTACAATTCAATTTGTCTGTCAGTTTTAATATTCGATAACATGTTGTACCCAGCTACCAAACTGGGGTAGAAATTTTTCTTTGTTTTGTCTGTTTTATTGCAATCAGGAGCCCACCTGGAGAATAAGGGAATACATACCAAATTCAGCAATCAGGAGCCCACCTGGAAAATAAGGGAATACTTTTTCAAATTCAGCATTTAGGAGCCCACCTGGAGAATAAGGGAATAATTTTCACAGTTCAGCAATTAGGAGCTCACCTGGTAAATAAGGGAAGTGTAGTTCAAATTTTAGCTTTTAACTTTTAATATTGGATAACATGATGTGTGTCACAACCCTAGTTCACCAATCGTGAACTTGTCATGACAGCACCCATACTTCGCGATTAGGTAAGGCTAACACAATGCAAAATTTACGGCTTTTACGAACAACAAGAAAAATAACAGCAGAATGACATAGAAAATGTAATAGGTGCCGCTCGGCACATACACTTTACCAAAATTATAGAATATATAACCACCAAGACTAGAAAACTCACGGGAAAACACAGGCTAAAGAGAGTAAAACTGTGGCTCTATCCACCAAGAGTATCTATACAACCGAAACAAAAGGAAATAAGTAATGTCACTAGGGAAGAACAGAAGAAGACCCTCCGGATCTACGAACGCAGCAGATGCATACCTCGAGTCTCCTGAAGTACTCCTCAATCATCGGTAATGTGCCTGATCATAGAGACCTGGATCTGCACAACAAAAAATGTGCAGAAGAGCAGCATGAGTACACCACAATGGTACTCAGTAGGTGCCAATCATAACCTCGATGGAGTAGTGACGAGGAAGGTCAGGGCCCTACCGAGAATTAATAATAATAATATATCGAACAGTGTAAAACAGGAGTAAATCTGAAATAACAGCAAAATAAGATACAAACTACAAGTCATCTACGATTAAGCTAACAAGGAAAAACAACACAGCAAGTACAGAACCAATAGCACATGATCTCCGAGAATTGAACCCGCAGTCCATTTAACTCAGTAGCATATGATCTCCAAGAATTGAACCTGCAGTCCTTTATATCAGTGGCCAGGATCTCTGGGAATCGAACCTGCAGTCCATTCATATCAGTATCACAGGATCTCCTGGAATTGAACCCACAATCCTTTTTATATCAGTATCAAGAGATCTCCGGGATTGAATCCGCAGTCATTTATATCATTATCACATGATCTCCAGGAATTGAACTCGCAATCCTTTATATCAGTGACACCGAATCTCCGGGAATCGAACCCGTAGTCAACAGAACAAAACATAATCAAACAAGAGAATACGCAGAGAGAAAAGAAATACACTGCTATGATTAACAATTAAATCCATTCTCAACATGTTCCAGGAAATTCAATTAAGACAAGTAGGCATTTAGATAGTTAATCCTAGCTAAACATGCTTCCTTAACTAACACATGATAAGTCTTGCAATTAAACCAATCAAATAACAGAGGTAACACTAATTGAGAAAACGAAGTAAAGTGAGTTTTTCAACAATTTGCGCAAGTACACGCCCGTCACCTCGTGTACAAGGCATTTAAATCAACACATAATATATCCTAGGAGAAAATGTCCCCCACACAAGGTTAGACAAGCCACTTACCTCAATCCCGGTACAAAACCGCTAAGAAATAATGCCCTTGCCACGAGTATCCGACTCCAAGTGGCCCAAATCTATTCAAACCAATTACATAGTGTAAATAATATCGCAAGTAACTAATTACACTGTTAAGATTAAAGCTACGATGCAAAAATGGATAAAATGACCAAAATACCCCTCCGACTTTCGGATTAAAATCAAAATATTTTTATGTTTTTAGAAGTCTCGTACTCTCACGAGTCTAACCATATAAAATTTATCGAAATCGGAGTTCGTTTGCCCCTTCAAATCATCAAAATTTGTTCTAAGAAATTTACCTCAAGTTCCACCCAAAATCCGAAATTAAAGGAAGAATTCGAGTTTAGATTAGTGAATAATAATCATAAGGGAGTAAGAAATCGTTACCCAACAATTGTTTCTGAAAAACCCTCGAAAAATCCCCCAAAACCGAACTCCTAGCTTGAGTTTGAGTAAAATTGGAGGAACCCTCGTTTGAAATGTTATATTCTGCCTTGGTCTATTGTTCAATGCGACGCATTCAAGGCCATGCGATCGCATAGAGTAAAATTGGAGGCCTGTAAAAATATGCTATGCGATCGCAGCCAAAGGCTTGCGATCGCAAAAGGTTAGAATTTTACACACTGAGATCGCATGAAGCTCATTGCGATCGTATAGAAGAAAAGGGACCCCTGATGCTCAGGCTCAAAATACACTATGCGATCGCGGACAAGTAATGCGATCGCATAGAAGAGGGGAACAGACCTATGCGATCGCGGACAGGACATTGCGATCGCATAGAAGAAAATTGTGGACTTCACACCAGACTCTATGCGATCGTAGGGGGACCTATGCGATCACATAGAGTAAATATCTGCAACAATTATGACAGCAATTCAGTTGTGTTCTTCTGGTCCGTTTGACCCCCAGAAACACCCCCGAGGCCCCGGGACCTCAACCAAAACCACCAACCTACTCCAAATCATGATTCGAACTTGTTTCAATCATAAAAACACATTGTTAAACACAAAAATCATCAAATAAAGGCATATTCAAGCCTAAGTTTCAACCAAAACTTCCGAAACCTATATTCCATCAAAAACCCAACCAAACGATGTCCGAATGACCTGAAAATTTGCAGACATATCCAAAATAACCTAACGAAGCTACTTAAACTATCGGAATTCGATTCTGACCCCAGATGAAAATCTCACCTATCAACCAAATTTTAAAAAATTTCAAACGTCGGCATTTCAAGCCTAAATGAGCTACGGACCTCTAAAATACATTTCGAACACGCTCCCATCCCCAAAATCACCTAACGGAGCTAATTAAACCATCAAATTTCCATTTTGAGGTCGTCTTAACACTTTTCTGAATACCGGCCATTTTTCAACTATTAAGCTCTCATTTTGGGACTAAGTGTCCCAAAACACTCCAAATTCTAGAATCGAACATCCCGGCAAACCAAAATAGCAGAAAATAACTTAAGGAAAGCAGTTAATTGGGGATCGGGGCGTAAGTTTCAAAAACGACCGGCCGACTCGTTACATCCTCCCACACTTAAACATTCGTTCGTCCTCGAATGAGCATAGAAAACATACCTGAAGTAGTAAAGAGATGAGGGTACTTGATGTGTATATCCTGCTTAGTCTCCCAAGTCGCCTCCTTGGACGGCTGACCCCGCCACTGACCTTCACTGAAGCGATGTTCTTTGACCTCAACTTCCTGATTTGCCTGTCTAAAATGGCCACTACTCCTCAACGTAAGATAAATCCTTGTCTAGCTAGACTGAACTAAAATCCAACACGTGCGTCAGGTCACCATGATATCTCCTGAGCACAGAAAAATGAAATACTGGATGGACTCCGGCTAGGCTGGGAGGTAAGGGAAGCTCATATGCAACCTCCCCAGCTCGTCTCAAAATCTGAAAAGGCCCAATAAATCTTAGACTCAGCTTCCCTTTCTTCCCAAATCTCATGACGCCCTTCATGGGCGAGACCCAAAGTAGAACCCACTCGCCAACTACAAATGCCACATCGCGAACCTTCTTTTCTGCATAACTCTTCTATCTGGACTGGGCTGCACGGAGTCTATCCTGAATCACCTTGACCTTGTCCATCGCATCCTAAACCATCTTTGTACCTAACAACCTTACCTCGCCCGACTCAAACCAACCCATCGGGGACCTGCACATCCAACCATATAGGGCCTCGTACGACGCCATCTGAACGCTGGAATGATATCTATTGTTATAAGAAAACTCCGCCAGTGGAAAGAAGTAATCCCATGAACCTCCAAACTAATCACGCACACACGGAGCATATCCTCCAAAATCTGAATAGTGCGCTCAGACTGTCTATCCGTCTGGGGTGAAATGCTGTACTCAGCTCCACCCGAGTACCTAACTCCTGCTGCACGGCTCTCCAGAAGCGTAGAGTGAACTGAGTACCTCTATATGAAATGATGGAAACTGGAATACCATGCAACCGGACTATCTCCCTGATATAGATCTCCGCCAACCGCTCCAATGAGTAAGTAGTGCACACAGGTATGAAATAGGCAGATTTGGTCAGCCAATCCATAATGACCCAAATCGAATAAAAGTTCCTCACAATCCGTGGAAGTCCAGATACAAAGTCTATGGTGATGCGCTCCCACTTCCACTCTGGGATCTCAATCTGCTGTAATAACCCACCCGGACGCTGATGCTCACACTTTACCTGCTGGCAGTTGAGGCACCTTGAAACATAGTCAACCATATCCTTCTTCATCCGCCTCCACCAATAGTGCTGCCTCAAGTCCTGATACATCTTCGCGGCACCCAGATGGATAGAATACCGTGAGCTATAGGCCTCAACTAGAATCAACTCTCGAAGATCATCCACATTGGGCACACAAATATGCCCATGCATCCTCATCACTCCATCATCCCTGATGGTAACATCTCGAGTATCACCTCGCCGAAATCTATCCTGAAGGACAAGCAAATGAGGGTCATCAAACTACAGCTCCCTAATGCGATCAAATAGGGAAGACCGAGAAACCACACAGGCCAGAACTCGGCTGGGCTCTGAAAGATCCAATCTAACAAACTGTTTGGCCAAGGCCGGAACATCCATCGCGATAGGTCTCTCTAAGGCTGGTAGATATGCCAAACTCCTCAAACTCTCCGCCCGGCGACTCAGGGTATCGGCAACCACATTGACCTTGCCCGAGTGATAAAGAATAGTAATATCATAGTCCTTTAACAACTCTAGCCATCTCCTATGGCGCATATTCAAGTCCTTCTACTTAAGAAAGTGCTGCAAACTTTGATGATCAGTGTAAATCTCACAAGGAACCCCATACAAATAATGATGCCAAATCTTCAAGGCGTGAACAGTGGCAGCTAGCTCAAGATGGTGAACGGGGTAGTTCTTTTCTTGCACCTTTAGCTGTCGGGATGCGTAGGCAATCACCCTACCATCCTGTATCAATACCGCCTCAAGTCCAACCTGTGAGGTATCACAATAAATAGTATAGGACCCCGAACCGATATGTAACATCAAGATAGGGGCTGAAGTTAGAGCTGTCTTGAGCTTTTGGAAGCTCGCCTCACACTCATCTGTCCACTGAAAAGGGGCACCCTTTTGGGTCAATCTGGTCATAGGTTCTGCGATCGAAGAGAATTCCTCTACAAATCAACGGTAATAACCCACCAAACCAAGTAAACTACGAATCTCACTAGCTGGGGAGGGCCTAGGCCAACCCTGCACGGCCGTCACCTTCCTTGGATCCACTCAGATACCCTCACTCGACACCATGTGGCCTAGAAATGCCACTGAACACAGCCCAAACTCACATTTAGAGAACATTGCATATAATTTCTTCTCCCTCAGAGTCTGAAGCACTATCCTCAGGTGCTGCTCATGCTCTTCCCGACTCCGGGAATATACCAAAATATCATTAATGAAAACAATCACGAACGAGTTAAGATATGGCCTGAATACATTGTGCATCAAATGCATGAAAGCTGCTGGGCCATTAGTCAGCCCGAAAGACATAACGAGGAACTCGTAATGACCATACCGAGTCTTGAAGGCAGTCTTCGGGATATCTGGCTCCTGAATCTTCAACTGATGATAACCAGAGCGCAACTCAATCTTGGAGAACACCCATGCACCCTGTAGCTAATCAAATAAATCATCAATACGTGGCAAAGGATACCGGTTCTTCACTGTAACTTTGTTCAACTAGTGATAGTCAATGCACACACGCATAGCACCGTCCTTCTTCTTTACAAACAACATAGGATCCCCAAGGCGAAACACTAGGTCGAAAGAAACCCTTACCTAACAACTCCTTTAATTGATCCTTCAACTCCTTCAACTCTAGAGGAGCCATGCGGTACAGGGGAATAGAAATGGCTGAGTGCCCGGTAACAAATCAATACCGAAATCGATATCTCTATTAAGCGGCATGCCCGTGAGATCAACTGGAAACACATCAGAGAAATCTCGTACCACTGGGACGGAATCAATAGAAGGGGTGTTGAAACTGACATCCCTCACATAAGCTAGATAAGTAGCACACCCCTTCTCAACCATACGCTAAGCTTTGAGAAAGGAAATAACATGGCTGGGGGTGTGATCTAGAGTACCACTCCACTCAATATGTGGAATGTCTGGAATAGCCAATGTCACGGTCTTGGCGTGACAATCAAGAATAGCATGATGGGGCAACAACCAGTCCATGGCCAGAATAATATCGAATATTGAAATCAACCATACTGAGCAATAAAAGATCAGCTCTAGTCTCAAACCCACAAATAGTGACCAAACACGATCGATACACACGGTCTACAACCAAAAAATCTCCTACCGGAGTAGAAACATAAACGGGGGCACTCAAATAATCCCGAGGCACACCCAGATGTGAAGCAAAATAAGAGGACACATATAAAAAGGTAGAACCAGAATCGAATAGAACCGATGCCTCTCTGTGACTAACCAAGATAATACCTATGATAACAGAATTAGAGGTGACGGCTGCGGCTCAACTAGGAATAGCATAAAATTTGGCCCGGCCCCTCGCTCAAGGGCGGCCTCTATCACCCTGATCCCCGCCCCTGGCTGGCTGGGCAGGTGGGGCAGCATCTAGAGCTGGAACGATGGCTAGTTGACCTTGTGAACAATGCTGAGATTGTGAAGTCTGTGCAGGCACTCCCCTCACACACCTGGGGCACTCCCTAACCAGATGATGAGTATCCCCGCACTCATAACAAGCCCTGGGAAGAAGCGGTGGATGTGACTGACTGGCCCCGCTCCTGCTGGACTGACCCCTGGAGGTACCCCGCGCAGGAGGCGCACTGGAAACTGGTCGAGCATAGTAAGGCTCCTAAGGTGCTGGAGTACCACCAGCTGCTGGAAATGCTGAATGAACTGGACGATCGGAATAATCCCTTCCAAATCGACCGTCTACTGCAGTACGGGCACCGAAGAAATGACCTGACTCACGAGACCTCTTGACCTCCCTCTCTCCTTGCTTCCTAGCAAGCTTACCCTCGATCTTTCTGGCAATACTCACCGCCTGCTGATACAGCACATCCGTCTCTAGATCTCTAGCCATGTTGGACTGGATAGGCGGAATAAGACCCTCAATAAACCTCAGCAATCTCTCCCAAACTGTGGTGACCTAAGCTGGTGCATGTTTGGCTAACCGGGTGTAACTGATGGCATACTCAGATACTGTCGTAGAGCCCTATCGCAACCGCTCAAACTCTGCACGCCAAGCATCCCTGAGGCTCTAGGGAACAAACTCTCTCAAAAATATGTTGGAGAACTGTGTCCAAGTCAGCGAGGCAGACTCGACTAGACTATCCAACTCATATCTACGCCACCAATCATAAGCGGCCCTTCGAAGTTGAAAAACGGTAAAAGAAACCCCACTGGACTCCACTTTACCCATAGTACGGAGGATGCGATGACACTCCTCCAGAAATCCCAAGGCATCATCTGAAGCTAAACCGCTGAATACTGGGGGATCATACTTCTTGAACCTCTCCAACCTGCGCTGCTCGTCCTCGGAGGTAGCTGACCCACCTCCAGGCTGTACTGGTGCGGCAGGCGGTATAGAAATAACCTCTGGAACCTGCTCTGTGGGCACTCGCTACTCAGGAGTGCGGGCTGCGAGAGTCTGAGCCCCTCCCCCGGCTTGAGATATAGCTGCAGCAAGAGGTAGCAACCCCTCCTGAGCCAGAGTAGTGTACATTCTCATAAACTGAGCCAGAGTCTCCTGGAGTGCTGGAGTCGTAATGGTTGTAGTGGGTGTACCATATGCCTATGCTACAAGTGGCAGCGCGCGCGAGTAATGTGGTTGTACCTTGGGTGCGTCTTCGGCCTCTACCCCGGCCCCGGCCCCGGCCCCGACCTCTGGTGGCGACAGTAGGAGGTGCGGGTGCCTGATCCTCATGAGTAGCACATGTCCTCACCATCTGGGAGAGAATAGAAGACAGAAGTTTAAATTTGGTGTCAAAATAGCGCACGACAAGGAATTCAAAAGAAATGAAGATTTTCCTTAACAGTTACATAGCCCCTCGTAGATAAATATGGACATCTCCGTATTGATCAACGAGACTCTAAATAACCGGCATGTGTCCCATGACTCCTATGAACCTACAGCTCTAATGCCAACTTGTCACGACCCTAGTTCACCAATCATGAACCTGTCATGACGGCACCCAGTCTTCGCGACTAGGTAAGCCTAACACAATGCAAAATTTATAGCTTTTACGAACAACAAGGAAAATAAAAGCGGAATGACATAGAAAATGTAATAGGTGCCGCTCGACACATACACTTTACCAAAATTCTAGAATATATAACAACGAAGACCCAGAAATTTACGGGCAAACACAGGCTAAAAAGAGTAAAATTGTGTCTCTATCCACCAAGAGAATCTATACAACCGAAACAAAAGGAAATAACTAATGTCAGAGAAGAATAGAAGAAGACCCTCCGGATATGCGGACGCAGCAGATGCATACCTCGAGTCTCCTGAAGTACTCCTCAATCACCGGTAATGTTCCTGATCAGAGGGACCTAGATCTGCAGAATAAAAAGTGTGTAAAAGAGTAGCATAAGTACACCACAGCGGTACTCAGTAAGTGCCAAGCCTAACCTCGATGGAGTAGTGATGAGGAAGGTTAGGGCCCTACCAAAAATCATAATAACAATATATCGAACAGTGTAAAACAAGAATAAATCTGAAATAACAACAAAATAGGATAGAAACTACAAGTCATCTACGATTAAGCTAACAAGGAAACACAACACAGCAAGTACAGAATCAATAGCACATGATCTTCGGGAATTGAACCTGCAGTCCATTTAACTCAGTAGCACAGGATCTCTGGGAATTGAACATGCAGTCCTTTATATAAGTGGCTAGGATCTCTAGGAATCGAACTCGCAGTCCATTCATATCAATATCACAGGATCTCCGAGAATTGAACCCGCAGTCCTTTTTATATCAATATCACACGATATTTGGGAATTGAACCCGCATTCCTTTATATCAGTAACACCAGATCTCTGGGAATCGAACTTGCAGTCTATAGAACACAACACAATCAAATAAGAGAATACATGGAGAGAAAAAAAATACACTGCTACCATTAACAAATAAATCCAATCTCAACATGTTCCAGGAAATTCAATTAAGACAAGTTGGCATTTAAACAGTTAATCCTAGCTAATCATGCTTCCCTTGCTAACACAGGAAAAGTCTTGCAATTAAACCAATCAAATAACAGAGATAACACTGATTGAGAAATTCAAGTAAAGTGGGTTTTTCAATAATTTGCGCAAGTACACGCTCTTCACCTCACGTACAAGGCATTTAAATCAACACATAATGTATCCTAAGGGAAAAGGTCCGCCACACAAGGTTGGACAAGCCACTTACATCAATCCCGATATAAAACCGCTAAGAAATAATGCCCTTGCCACGAGTATCCGACTCTGAGTGGCCCAAATCTATTCAAACCAATTACATAATGTAAATAACATCGCAAGTAACTAATTACAAGGTTAAAATTAAAGCTACAACACAAAAATGTGCAAAATGACAAAAATACCCCTCCAGCCATCGGCTCGGAATCGAAATATTTTTACGTTTTCAGAACTCTCTTACTCTCATGGGTCTAATCATATAAAATTTATCGAAATCAGAGTTCTTTTGCCCATTCAAATCATTAAAATTTGTTTAAGAAATTTACCCCAAGTTCTACCCAAAATCCGAACTTAAAGGAAGAATTCACGTTTAGATTAGTGAATAATAATCATAAGGGAGTAAGAAATCGTTACCTAACAATTGCCTTTGAAAAACCCTCGAGAAATCCCCAAAAACCGAGCTCCCTAGCTTGAGTTTGAGTAAAAATAGAGGAACTCTCGTTTTGAAATGTAATACTCTGCCCAGGTCTATTGTTCAATGGATCGCATCCAAGGCCATGCGATCGCGTAGAGTAAAATTGGAGGCCTGTAAAAATGTGCTATGCGATCATTATACACTGTGATCGCATGAAGCTCAATGCGATCGCATTGAAGAAAAGGGACCCCTGATGCTCAGGCTCAAAATACAGTATGTGATCGCGGACAAGTAATGCCATCGCATAGAAGAGGGGAACAGACCTATGCGATCGCGGATAGGACAATGGGATCGCATAAAAGAAAATTATGGACTTCACACTAGACTCTATGCGATCGCGGGGGGAACTATGTGATCGCATATAGTAAATGTCTGCAACAGTTATGACAGCAATTCAGGTGTGTTCTTCAACACAAAATGGTCCGTTTGACCTCGAAAATACCCCTGAGGCCCCCGGGACCTCAACCAAAACCACCAACCTACTCCAAATTATGATACGAACTTGTTCCAATCATAAAAACACATCATTAAACACAAAAATCATCAAATCAAGGCGGATTCAAGCCTATGTTTCAACCAAAACTTCCGAAACCTATATTCTATCAAAAACCAGACCAAACGATGTCCGAATGACCTGAAAATTTGCAGAAACATCCAAAATCACCTAACGAAGCTAGTGAAACTGTCAGAATACCATTCCGACCCCTGGATCAAAATCTCACCTATCAACCGAATTTTCAAATATTTCAAACTTCAGCATTTCAAGCCTAAATGAGCTACAGACCTCCAAAATATATTCCGAACAAGCTCCCAACCCCGAAATCACCTAACGAAGCTAACGGAACCATCAAATTTCTGTTTCGAGATCATCTTAACACTATTCCGAATACGGGCTATTTTTCAACTATTAATCTCTCATTTAGGGACTAAGTGTCCCAAAACACTCCAAATTCTAGAACCGAACATCCCGGCAAACCAAAATAGCAGATAAGAACTTAGGGAAAGCAGTTAGTTGGGGATTGGGGTGTATGTTTCAAAAATGATCGGCTAGGTCATTACAACGGGCCCAGCCACCAAATTGGGGCAAAAACTTTTCTTTGGATGTCTATTTTGTTGCAAACAGGAGCCCATCTAGAGAACAAGGAAATACATTTCAAAGTCAGCAATCAGGAGCCCACCTGGAGAACAAGGGAATACTTTTCAATCATCGCAGTTAGGATCCCACTAGGAGAATAAGGGAATACTTCTCAAGCGTCAGCAACAAGGAGCTCGATTGGAGAATAAAGGCACATATTCAGAGGAATGGCAAAATATCGCCAATCACAAGTCAAGGAAACAACTTTAATCACATCGGAAGAATACAAGATACAAGTTCAAGGCAACACAAGAGCAAACTTGAAGACATAGATATGATCTTTTGTAATTCATAGATCATAGCTTAGGCTAGTTTATTTTATTTTACCGGGGTGAAATAAGGAGGCCAGTAAGCAGTAGCAGCAGCAACAACAATGATATCACAACTCCTGGTAGTCTCAACTACCAGACACACTCGAACTACAATGACCTGATTCCTCTTTAACCCAGGATATGTAGGCAGCCTCTGAAGCAGGGTGCGGTCAAACTTTTCAAAATGCTTCACAACGGAATATGTGAACGGGCAAAAATCGCTCGTTTTTGCTCACTTGTCTTTGCATGAAAACTCTTCGTGTTTTCGAGAAAAGAGGGGCAGCTGTGAGCACGTAAATTTTGCCATAAGCACATAGTTCCCAAAAATTCAAACAAAACAACTTCTTTATTATTTTATGATTTTTGTGAATTTTGTGGCATATTTGGTAACTGTTGCATTTTAGTGCATTTTAATTCATATGAAAAATACAAAAATACTTTGGAATTTAGGTTTCATTTCATATTTTAGGGTCAATTAGTAGTTAAAATTGTTCTCATATGAAGAATATGACAAAAAATGGTTCTTTGCATTCTTTTTTTACTTTGTTGAATTTATTTTAATTTTAGTTTAGAACTAGAAATTAGTTAATTTTGGGAAATTAAATAATATCATATTAGAGTCAATTTGGTCATTGACTTTTATTAGTCATTTTTAACAAAAAATAAAAAAAAATATAAATACAAAACAAGAAATAAAAGGAAAAGAAAAACAAATTCAAAAAAAAAAAAGAGAAAGAAAAGGAATTAAAGGAGAAGAGGTTTGCTTTATCAGGGCTAACTTTAATTTATTTCGTCTGGCCCAAATTATCAACGCATACCCCAGTCCGTCCAAGGCCAAATCTCCCTAGACTCAATCTGTCTCCAAAGTAACTAAAACGACCTCGTTTTTGTGCCATTTCAATCTCGTCTGTTTATCTGTTGTCATCCAACGGTCCAGCTTTAATTAGGGATTTTAGATAAAAATGTCGGAATTCTTCAAAATTCAGAGACAAGAGTCTCCTTCCTCGTACCCTATTCACCCCTACCTTGTCTCTACCCTCCTCCACCCTAGCACCACCGGCTGGAAATTGCCATCGCATCTGGCGGACAACCTCCAATCACGCCTAAAATTTCACCATATCTTCTCCTTCACCTCCCCGTTCTATATCCACCATTGATTTTCTCCAAATCCAACCCAATCGCCTCAAATATGTCAAACCCTTGGCGCTGCCACCACCATGCACGGCGGCGCCCATGTCCAAATCCTACCAAAATAACACCCCTAGACCTCCTCACTCCCCTCATCTCAAATCCATGATTGTTATTCTTCAAGTCACCATCAGCCTCTTCAAATATCGAATCAAAGAAGGGCAGAACCCTAGAAGCTCAAAGATGTCTGATTATTTCCAACCTTTTAAGTCCAAAGATGATTAAGTCACCAAAATGATGCTTTTGTTTGTTTTTAGCCAAAGAACAAACTTCTAGCGTCATTTTGATACTTGAATCGGATTCCAGTCCTGGTCAACCTTGATTAGGTAAGTTGTTTTCTTTAGTCTAAACATAGTTTTTCTTTGTTTCTGTTAATTCATTTATATTTTCCTTCTTCTTTCTTTTTCTTTTTCCGGCAGTAATTAATACTTTATGTCTAGTAGTTTAATTATTTTTAGTTTTGTGATTTCTTTTCTGTTCATAGTAAGTTTAGGTTAAGTTCATGATTTAGTGTTTGTTATTAGCTTTTACTTGTTAAATTCATGTACTATTGACGATTGCCTATAGTTTGATGGTTTGAATTGATAGGGATTCATTTAGGTTTAAGGAAAGAAGATCTGATTAAATCGTAGGCTTGTTTGGGCATTGTTGTGTTCTTATAATATCATTTTTGTTTCAAAATCCTTTAATTGATAGTTTATTTATTTTAGTGATATAGTTAGTTAGACTCAAATCAGGTTTTAAGGATTATTTGGATATAGCTGAAAATCAAATCTGTTGATTAAACATAGTTGATCTTGACTAAGGTGACAGATAAAGGACTGGGTTTAGTTAGGATTGGGTTAGTAAATTTTAGGAATACAGCAGGGGTAATTGGGGTAATTCAAGGCTAGGGAATCTTTAGTGGCTAAATAAGAACCTCCTAGAGTCTTCTAGATGGGGTTTCAAACTGAAACTACATAAAGTTAGATGTTAACTTGAGAATCAAGTCAATGAATAGATGACTAATCTGAAAATAAAATAATGACTAAAAGGAAAATAGAAAATCTGAGGGCTGTCCTCCTTTGTGCATATAAATAGACATGCCTTTGCCTTCACTCATAAGTTTCAGCCTCTAAAATTTCCGCCCCCCCCCCCCCAAAGTTCTCTCTAATTTTTCAGATCTAAATTTGAAATTCAAACATTCAAAAATCCAAAATCAACAGAAAATCAGTAGAAAAACCAAAAATAGTCACTGTTTCATTGAAAGTTTCAGTCTAATTTCAGTTTTCATAGTTCTAAGTTTGGTGTTTGAGGATTCAGAGGGAATTTGGATTAATTTCGAGCGAATAAAAATTGTGTTTTGGTGTATTTTGGGATGGTGAAAGTTCAAGGGTGTGCTTGTTTAGTTTTGAGTTGATTTTGTGTCATCCTAGGTTGCTATTTGGTTTCTGCTGGATTAAGTTGAAATTTATTGAGGTTGCTGTGTTGTTTTCTATCAAAATTCTGTGAAATTACTCCTGTATTGTTGGGTATTATGTTGGATATTTTTTGTATTGCCACTGACTCACCCTCATCCTTCTGAAATGTTGTCCAGGCACATATTGGAACTTCTGCTGTAATTTCAAGTTCAAAATATGGAATAAAATTCTCCTCTTGAGGATTTTATTTAGTCTTCTTTGTTTAGTCAATACTTAGTTCATTGTTAATTTCTGTTTTGTTAGAGAAAACTTGTAAATAAATCTGGACTGTTAAACTATGACTCTGAACTCATTTTTAGTCTATAGCTTCATTAAATGTAATTGAATTCTTGTGTTAATTGTAGCTTAGAATTGGAACAAAGTATTTTCATAAGTAGATTGAGAATTCTTATTAATTGATATTTTGCTATTTGAAATGTAGTAGAAGAATGATTGGGATCATGAAAGGCATTATATATATAATAATTTGTAATTTGCTTCAAAGGCCCATGTTAGCTTATGGTTAGTAGTTACAATTTGATTTCAGTTACTGCTTTATTAAGTTGTAGCATGAACAACAAGTTTGGGCTTAATATACACATGAATTAGAATTGTAATTGTCATGGTATTATAAAAACCGAGTTAAAATCAGAGAACAATTGTTCATTTTGTTGAGTTAATTAATTGAAATTGACAGTTTTAAAATCTTCAGTAAGGTAGCTGTGCAATTTGAGCTGAGGTTTGAGCTAAATAAGTGGCTGAAGGCTTGATGGCCCATTTACAAAAAATTTCAAGGCATTTTGAGCACCCTGTGTCCCATTTGGTGTATGCATATGTTTGGGACTTGGCCAAAACTTTGGCAATAATTGGAGAAACTCCAAGTCTGGTCAGGGAATCGATCCCATGACCCCTTCTATAAATGCTGATTAGTTGATGCAAACTGTGTCACTTGACTTTGGCGTTTAGGCCTGAAGTTTATAAGAAATTTGGATTGGTATCAGCATTAGAATAGAAGAAATTAATTCATAAATATAAAATTAGGTTTCAAATAAGGTATGAATTCAAGCTAAAAGGGTCTTCCCTTTTGTTTGAATTCAGACTTAAATTCGAGGCCCGGATTTATAAATGTGAATTAATTGGCCTTTTTAGAGACAAATAATAACTAGAAAATTTTAGTTTGCTTTAGGTTGGCCTTCTAATAATAAAATGAGACGAGCCTCTCCAAGCAAAATACAAATTGTGGGGCCTCATTAATTACTTAATTAAAAATACTTAGAGACTCGAGATGAGCCCTCCCTCTTTCTGACTCCTCTACATCATGGAGAAGGGTGAACTTCGTGTAGCTTCTCTTCTGTTAGAGTCTTTTGCCCAATTTAGAACAATATTTGGATAAGCTGCTAAGGCGGCGAAGCTTCTGTATCCCCGGTACACTGCCTCCACCTCGGCCCGAGTTGTCCACCCGGGTAAGCCTGGTCTTGATCAATAAACCTAGGGTTTAAACCTAGAAGAAAAATAAACTCCTTCCAGGTCCCTAATAGGACGCTTGTTTGCATCATGTGCATTTGACTTAGGGGACTCAACACATGGGTTGGGTCCATCTAGGACATGTGAACTGAATTAAAATGACAATCCTGATGCATCTTACGTGCCACTTGCGCATCTATTTGTCTGGCTTTGCATGTTCACCGGCTTGTATACAATGAGTGAAATTGTGAAAAATAGCAGTGTTAAGACTAAGTGAGGGTAATCATTTATTTGAAAAACCAATACCCAATTAGTACCGAAGTGCTGTCGGATTTTCGAAAAATGAAATGAAAAAAATAGAAAATATTTGAAAAAGAAATTATTATCCAAAATAGCTTTGATTTTGGCCAATCAGCCCGAACTACGCTGGTTTGATTCTCACCGGATATGAGATACGTAGGCAACCCTCATCTGGTCCAACCATCCCTTTTGCATAAATAGTCAAAAAATGTCAAATTTTAATTTTTGTTATAAATAAGTCGGGTGATGCCATTATTGTTTAATATAAGCTGAATGTCCCACAAAAAGGACGCCGGAAGACGATTTTTGCAAGAATAGCCACCCTGAGTATTTTTAAAATGGTTTGTGGGCACAACCTTAGAATCTCCCTCTCGGAAGTGCTAAAAGGCCGTATCCACAAAATCGTGTTTTGACTTCTTAACTGAAATTTTGCAAAACAATAGCCATTTTGTTTTTAAGTCAAATAAGCCATTACACGGCCAGTTTTCTTAAAAAAGTCGCAATTGACATTGAAACATTCTCAGTCTTGCGGAGACCTATGGCGATGCCGAGTGATGCCCCACGGGCCCCAGTATGTGAAGCTTTTATGTACTCTTGATCTAGTTTTAATAATCGAGTTTGTAGTTTCTTAAACAAAACTTTGCAAAAAAATAGCCATTTTCCCCTTAATCATTAAATCTCTCTAAATAAAATGTGCAGGATGAACTCAAACAACATCGAAACCTTTTCAGTCCTAAGCAAAATACCCTTAAAGCTCCATATGTGGTGGGACGACCTAGGAACTAGAAGTAAAGAAACAGTAGTCCATATTTTGGACTGCCTTGTGGGACTCATGAACATAAAGCCGAGAAAGGATATTGTTGAAGCTTTGATACCGTTCTAGGACCCAACATTAATACCTTCAGATTCTCGGACTGTGAACTCACACCGTCATTGGAAGAGATGACGGGGTATGTAGGCCTTAATGGAAACATGTGAAGTAGATATCCCTTATCACCGAGACCGATCACATTCCACAGATTCTTAGATTTGCTAAACATTAGTAAGGATATCCAAGATCCGTGTCTAGCGGAAGGGTGTTGCACTTTGCACTTCCTCTATCATCCGTATGGCAACCCAAGGGGCTTTGAAGAACCTAACACCGGCCTGAAACACACTGGAAACAAAGACAAATGGGAGGCCTAGTGAGGGTTAGCATTTATGGTGGCTTTTCTAGGAATTGTAATTTTCCCAAGGAAAGACGGTTACATTGACCTCGGGCTAGTATGAATAGTGGATGTGGCAATGAAGAAACCTACTAGCACGGTGGTTTCCTTGATTGTAGTAGAGATGTATCGGGCTCTAACAAAATGTCGGGAGGGCAAGAAATTCGTTTAGGGATGTAATCTCTTACTGCAAATGTGGATTCAGGAACATCTATGTCACCGTACAGGGTATATGAATTTCGGGTTAACCGGGATTAGTTGCATCACTGAATTGGAAACCCGAGTTGCTGGCATTGACTTTCCCGAAGGTATTGAGGCTTGGTCATCGTGCTTGAGATTGATGAATGCAGATAAGGTTGAGTGGGCTTATGGGTGGCTTCCTACTACTAAATTTGTCTACACGTCAGCAGACGTCCACTATAATTTCTAATGGGTATTCGAAGAATACAACCTTACGATCCTTACCGGGTCCTACAATAATTTGAAAGGTTCCTAAGAGAGCATAATGATGAAGACTTGAGTGAACAAATTATTGAGTTGGGTCCTACAGTTGCTTTCCCGTAAGCGAGAATCTGAAAGATATGGAATGAAAGCCGATTTCTTGAACCTAACACCATGATACAGGATCGGGCAAAGGGTGAAATGGACCCCAAATATTTGACTTGGTTCAGCAAAAGGTTTCAGATTCCTAAGAGGCCCGCTAAAAGACCCCATGTACAGCAATTTACTGACGGAGCCCAGATCTAATGGGATTGGTTGTCAAAAGAGAAAGAATACTGAGCCAAAATTGGGGCGTTGGAGCAGCAGGTGCGGGGTCTTCAATTTGAGAAAAGTGTACAAGTCGCAGCTGATGAAGGGGAGAAAAATAAGTTGACCCAGGAAAATGAAGCTCTTAAGACACAGATTCAACAAATGAAAATCGATGCTAGAAATCAGAAAAGAAGCGTGTCTGATGAAAGATTGATAAAGGGATTGAAGAAGCAAGTCTCCGATTGCCAAGAAGAATTAGAAAAATCTGAAAGGAACATGGCGAGACTTTGAGCACACTGGGCCAAGAAAACTGATGAAAGAGCCCAGTATGTACAACAGCTGAAAAGAGACTCTGAAAGAACCATTGCCAACATGAGAAGAAAACCTAACACTTAGGAAGAAAAGGCGGCCCGACAAGACAAAGACTTTCAAACTGAAAGGGGTTGTTGTTATGAGATGATTGCTGAGATGAAAAGGGAAATACAATTACTACAACTTCTTCACCTCCAGGATTTTCAGGTGCTCAAAGCCTGTACCCAACAGATAAGTCGACTTCTCCAAGAAAAGGGCCAAATCAGGGAAAGGATCCAGGGAATTTCATATATATTGTTAAAAGGTTCCAGGGTGGTGAAAAGATGGGTTATACCACTTTCTCTGCAATAGTAATGATATTTTTTCAACGAGTCATAAGTGATTTGGAGCAATTACAAAGGGGTCTTGCGAGCAGGCCAGCGGCGATGCCGAATGATGCCCCGCGGGCCCAAAGGTTTGAAACTTTGATGGACTCCTGAAATAGTCAAGTCTATATTGTGTTTTAAGTATGTATCTTTGAAAATGAAAAACAATAGTCTAGTAGTGATGCAATCAGTTGTCATTAATAAAAATTTTAAAATTCCCAAAAAATTGTGTTTTTATTTTCTTGCATCTAATTTTTTACCAGTTGGCAAAAACTACACTTGATCTGATTCAGTCACGCTCACTATACATAGGCAATTTCCATAGGACCCAATCATAGCCATATGAAAAGCAAAAAAAAAAAAAAGAGTGGAAAAATAAAAGAGAAATGGAAAAGAAAAAAAGAAAGAAAAGAAAAAGAAAAAACATAAGAGGAGGAAAGAAAAGAAAAAGAAAAAGAAAACAAAAGAAAAATACAAGAAGAAGAAAAAGGCAAAGAAAGAAGTCATAGTTGAGAATAAATAGCCGGGATGACGCACGTGGCCGAGCAAATGCATATTAGAAGCCGATAGTTGCCTTGGTGCATCCATGCCCCAAATATGCGGTTATTTGTTTATTAATTCCCTAACCACTAATAACGCTGTTGTTGATGATGAGTCCAGATAGGTGGTTTAGCTGATTGGCATTCTGGCAACTCACCCATATAATACCGGCTCCGAGGACATAGCAATAGTGGTCAACCAAGAGATAGAAGCAACTGTTGTCGAACCGTCTAGGGAAGAAGAGGTGGTAGATGTCAACGCCATGAAAGAGGAGATGTATAAGTTGAAACAACAGATGGCCAAAATGTAACAGGCTTGGGGAAAAGGACACCCCTTGCCAACCTATCCTGCCAATCCTGCTTATATCCCACCACTCACTCAATCACAAGATCCTCCTACAATGAATTCTTCTCAGGCCTACCCTACCTACCAGCAATTCTATGCAACTACTTCCCAAACACCACCACCTCCACCACATAAGCAAATTCCATGCCCTACACCACCAGTTGCTCCTATTTTCGTGGCTCCTCCACCTGCCACGTTACAAAGATCTTAGAGCGAACCCTTGTTCCAAACACAAGAAAACCACTATTACACACCCGAGCCCACTTTCAAACCTCCTAAACCATATTCTTATACTCTCCATATTGATACCTCAGCTAAAAAAGAAAAGCCTCCTAAATCCTAGAGCAAGAGGAGATGATACGTAAGGTGAAAATCTTGGAACAAAAATTTCGGAATATGTAGGGTCTAGGATGTAACGACCCGGCCGGTCGTTTTAGAAAATTACGCCCAATCCCCAATTTAACTGTTTCCCTAAGTACATTTCTGCTATTGTGGTTTGCCGGGAGAGTCGGTCCTGAAATTTGGAGTATTTTGGGACACTTAGTCCCTAAATGAGAGCTTTAAAGATAGAAAATGATCCGCCACCGGAACAGTGTTAAGACGATCTCGGAACATAAATCCGATGGTTCCATTAGCTCCGTTGGGTGATTTCGGGGTTGGGAGCGGGTTCGGAAATTATTTTGGAGGTCCTTAGCTCAATTAGGCTTGAAATGCCGAAGTTTGAAATTTTGGCGAATCCGAACGATAGGTGAGATTTTGATCCGGGGGTCGGAATGGAATTCCGACAATTTCTGTAGCTTCGTTATGTGATTTTGGATATGTCCACAAATTTTCAGGTCATTCGGACGTCGTTTGGTCGGGTTTTTGATCGAATGTGCAATTCGGAAAGTTTTAAGAAATTTAGGCTTGAATTCGATGTGAATTATGGGTTTTGATGTTGTTAGACGTGTTTTTATGATTGGAACAAGTCCGTATCGTGTTTTGGAATATGTTGGTGGTTTTCATTGGGGTCCCGGGGGCCTCGGGGTGTTTTCGAATGGTTAAACGGGAGAAAACATGAAAAATTGCAGGTTTGGGTTCAGTTCTGTTGTTTTCGCTCCTGCGGAAATGGGAGCGCAGGAGCGAGTCCGCAGGAGCGGACAAGTGAACGCAGGAGCGGGAGTGATCACTTAAGCGGATCCTGGTCCGCAGAGGCGGCATCGCTGATGCGGAAAGAGGATCGCAGAAGCGGTCTAGGGTCGCGAAGGGGAGTTCCGCAGAAGCGGAATATTGACCGCTTAAGCGAGTCCGCAAGGAGCGGACTCCGAGGCGCGGAAGCGGAATGTTCCGCAGGAGCGGAAGAGATTTCGCAGAAGCGGCCTCGCGGAAGCGACCCTAGGCTCGCAGAAGCGAAATGGGCCAGCCAGGCCTGGAGTTCGCAGAAGTGACCACGTGGTCGCAGAAGCGGTTCCGCAGAGGCGGAAATGGTCCGAAGCGAAAATCGCAGATGATTAATTGTATCAGAAGTTAGAAAATTTCAGAAACATTTCACATTTGGGGTCTCGGCTTAAGAGGCGATTTGGGCAATTTTGAGGGAGATTCAATGGAAATCATCAGGTAATCATCTATGGACTCATCTTATGATTAGTATTGATAATATTATGCAATTATATCAAGAAAATGGAGGAATTTGGGGTAATTTATGGAGGATTTAGCCCTAGGCCTAAAATTTAAGAAAATCTTTGATTTGAATGGGCAAACGGAGTCCGATTTCGATAAATTTTATATGCACGGACTCGTATTGAGATAAGGAACCCGAATATATAATTTTCGTGATTTTTCGACAAGCGTACCGAAAGTCGGGTTTTTGCAACTTGTGGGTTTTCGTGTGTTTTGAGTTATTTTGATTGGGTAATGCCCAATTGGCCTATTTTGATGTGATTCTATTGATTCTCCCTCAAAAATTGCCCAAATCGCCTCTTAAGCCGAGACCCCAAATGTGAAATGTTTCTGAAATTTTCTAACTTCTGATACAATTAATCATCTGCGATTTTCGCTTCTGCGGACCATTTCCGCCTCTGCGGAACCGCTTCTGCGACCACGTGGTCGCTTCTGCGAACTCCAGGCCTGGATGGCCCATTTCGCTTCTGCGAGCCTAGGGTCGCTTCTGCGAGGCCGCTTCTGCGAAATCTCTTCCGCACCTGCGGAAAATTCCGCCTCCGCGCCTCGGAGTCCGCTCCTGCGGACTCGCTTAAGCGGTCAATATTCCGCTTCTGCGGAACTCCCCTTCGCGACCCTGGACCGCTTCTGCGATCCTCTTTCCGTATCAGCGATGCCGCCTCTGCGGACCAGGATCCGCTTCAGCGATCACTTCCGCTCCTGCGTTCACTTGTCCGCTCCTGCGGACTCGCTTCTGCGCTCCCATTTCCGCAGGAGCGAAAACAACAGAACAGAACCCAAACCTGCAATTTTTCATGTTTTCTCCCGTTTAACCATCCGAAAACACCCCGAGGCCCCCGGACCCCAACGAAAACCACCAACATATTCCAAAACACGATACGGACTTGTTCCAATCATAAAAACACGTCTAACAATATCAAAACCCATAATTCACATCGAATTCAAGCCTAAATTTCTTAAAACTTTCCGAATTGCACATTCGATCAAAAACCCGACCAAACGACGTCCGAATGACCTGAAAATTTGCGGACATATCCAAAATCACATAACGAAGCTACAGAAATTGTCGAAATTCCATTCTGACCCCCGGATCAAAATCTCACCTATCGTTCGGATTCGCCAAAATTTCAAACTTCGACATTTCAAGCCTAATTGAGCTAAGGACCTCCAAAATAATTTTCGAACACGCTCCCAACCCCGAAATCACCCAACGGAGCTAATGGAACCATCGGATTTCCGTTCCGAGATCGTCTTAACACTGTTCCGGTTGCGGATCATTTTCTATCTTTAAAGCTCTCATTTAGGGACTAAGTGTCCCAAAATAGTCCAAATTTCAGGACCGACTCTCCCGGCAAACCAAAATAGTATAAATGTACTTAGGGAAACAGTTAAATTGGGGATTGGGGCGTAATTTTCTAAAACGACCGGCCGGGTCGTTACATCTTTGGCCTATTTGGATGTGATTCTATTGATTTTTATCAGATACTACACTTGTGGAGGCCGACATTCGCGGCAAGAGAGTTGTTTCCTAGCGGTTTTGTACCGGAATCGAGGTAAGTGGCTTGTCTAACCTCGTGTGGGGGACTTTCACCCCTAGGATATTATGTGATACTTTAAATGCCTTGTACGCGAGGTAACAGGCGTGTACATGCGCTGGTTATTGAACACATACTTTACTTAAAATGCTCGATAAGTGATATTCCTGTTTTTAGCTGTTAAATTCGATATTCCTACCCAGTAGCAGTTAGAAAAGCATGATTAGGTAGCATTCAACTGTCTAGTAGCCTAATTGTCTTACTTGAGTTTTCTTGGTAATCGCCGGCGCTGTTTATCGGTGAAGTTATAGTTAAGCATATTATATCTCTATTTGTGTATTTCTTTACTTGTTGAGATGTGGACTGCGGGTTCGATTCCCGGAGATCCTGAGATTTATTGAGATCTGGAGTGATAATGATGTGGACTGCGGGTTCGATTCCCGGAGATCCTGAGATTTATTGGTAAGGACTACGGGTTTGATTCCCGAGATCCTGAGTTATTGGTAGGGACTACCGGTTTGATTCCCGAGATCCTAAGTTATTGGTAGGGACTACGGGTTCGATTCCCGAGATCCTGAGTTATTGGTAGGGACTGCGGGTTCGATTCCCGGAGATCCTGAGTTATTGATTATTTATTAAGACATGGGCTGCGGGTTCGATTCCCGGAGACCCAGAGGTACTGTCAATGGGACGGTGGGTCCGGTTCCCACAGGTCTTGGACGTGTTTTATTAAGTTGGTTATTTTTTGTTAGCTTAATTGTAGACGGTTGCAGTAATCATTTTATTGTTGTTATTGCGGGAGTTATTATCATTTAAACTGTTTATTATTGTTATCATCACTATATTATTGTTTCTCAGTAGGGCCCCGACCTTCCTCGTCACTACTCCATCGAGGTTAGGCTTGGCACTTACTGAGTACCGCCGTGGTGTACTCATGCTACTCTTCTGCACACTTTTGTTGTGCAGATCCAGGTACATCAGAGCAGGCTCGAGCTAGGTGATTTTTCCGCCGCATTTGGGAGACCTCGAGGTATGATCCGCTACGTCCGCGGATCCGGAGGCTTTCCTTCTATTCTAATAGTACTAGTTGATATTTCTCTTCATTTCGTTGTTAGATACTCTTTCACACATAGAGCCACAGTTGTATTCTCTCTTTTAGTTAGTGTTGCCCGTGGGATTCCGGGTCTTGGTGGTGTTTTATACAGTGTGTTGACGAGTGTATGTGCCAAGCGGCACGAATTACATTCCTATTTATATTGTTTTTCCGCTATTTCTTGTTTAAAGTTCATAAACTTGTATATTCCGCAACGTGTTAGGCTTACCTAGTCATGGGTACTGCGTGCCATCACGACATGTTCACGATTGGTGAACTAGGGTCGTGACATAGGAGGACAAGTGAGTGTTGCTTACAAAGACTTGTGCTTGTTTCCCGACATCTTACTGCCTGCGAATTTCAAGTTACCAAAGTTTGATCTATATGATAGCCATGGTGACCTTGTAGCCCATCTGAGGGGGTTTTGCCATAAGATGAGAGGGGCCGGAGAAAGACATGAATTGTTAATGGCGTACTTTAGCCAAAGTCTCAGTGGTACGGCTTTAAAATAGTACACAAGGCAAGATCATGCCCGATGGTACACATGGGACGATTTGGCCCAAGCATTTGCAAGCCACTTTTAATACAACCTTGAGATTGTCCCCGATCGTCTCTCACTGACCAAAATTGAGAAGAATCCCGGAGAAAGCTTTAGAGAGTACGAATTTCGGTGGAGGGAACAGGCTGCAAGGGTCGATCCTCCGATGAAGGAAGGTAAAACGGTGGATTATTTTCTGCAGTCTTTGGAGCCTACTTACTATGGTCATTTGGTGTCAGCAGTTGGAAAATGTTTTCATGAAGTAGTGAAAATGGGAAGCATAGTAGAAGAGGGTCTCAAATCCAACAAAATTTGAGCTATTATGCAATTAAAGAAACTACCTAGACCATTCAGAGCGGCACTGGAGGGGTATTAGGAAAGAAGTAAAAAGAAGATGTTATAGTAGTAGAGTCAAGATCATGGTCCGGGGTTCATCACCATACTATCACAACCTCGATCACATTCCCAAACTTACCCGCACACCCTATATGGCCCACCATAACTCTACTATCCACCTCCCGTTCCTCACTTTTAGTTCACCACGCCCAAACATACCCTCAACCTCAGGCACCCTAGCATGCACCCACCCCAAAAAATACCTACCATACTCAAAACACATACCCACATCTGAGAACCTACAGAAATCCCAGTGGAATCGGTTTTTGACCCAACCCTGCGGCCAAGAATGATAAGTTGCAAAAGAAGAAGACTTTCACTCAGTTAGGAGAATCTTATACCTACCTGTTCCACAGATTGAGATAGTTGGGCATGTTATATCCAATTGAGCAAAAAATATCAAATCCTCCCCCAAGGAACCTTGACCATTCAGTAAATTGTGAGTATTGCTCAGGTGCGCCAGGAAATGATACGGAGAAATGCTGGCATTTGAAAACTCTCATTCAAGAGCTTATTGATACCCGACGAATTGAAGTGCAGGTTATGGAGAAACCCAACATCACTTAGAATCCATTACCAACCCATCATGGGACACACATGATTGAGTTAGTGCATAAGAGTGAATACAAAAAGCCGTCACAAACCGTGATGATGATTAACACCAGTGCGAACAAAGCAGATGAGAAATTGATCGGTGGGAAGGCATTGGTCACAGTAGAACAGACAGTTATCCTACCAGTGACGGCAGTGAAACTAGAACAAGTTAAAATGACAGTACCAGGAGCAGTTGTTAAGCATGTGGTAATTGTAAAAGGCACTCGCACAGAGTCAGTTATCATCAAACCGGTGACTTAGTTACAAGTGGTTTGTGAAAAGGCCATCCCATGGAACTATGATCGGGTGATTGTGATGTACCAAGGAAAGGAAGTTAAAGAAGAAGTGTGTGAAACCCATGGGCTGACTCATTCAGGGAGATGCTTTGCCCCTGAAGAATTGAGAAAGGTTAAAACAGCTAAAGACATTCCAGCACCAGTGAAGAGGGCTGTAACTAAAGAAGAGGCTAAAGAATTCCTAAAAAAGATGAAGGCGCAAGATTATTGCATTGTGGAGCAGTTGAGGAAAATCCCAGCACAGATCTCATTGTTGTCTTTATTGATCCATTTGGATGAGCACCGCCGGGCGTTGATGAAAATTCTGAATGAAGCCCATGTGCCGGATCAGATCTCTGCGAATCATCTTGAGAAAATAAAAAACAAGATTTTTGAGTTTAACAGGGTTGCATTTTCTGATGATGAGTTTCCTTTGGAAGGTATTGAGCATAATAGAGCCATTTACCTCACAGTGAAGTGTGAAGACTCTATGGTTACTCGGGTATTGATTGACAACGGGTCTAGTGCAAACATTTGCCCTCTCTCCACCCTAGAAAATTTGAAAGCGGACAGTGAAAGAATCTATAAGAATAGCATCTGTGTATGAGGATTTGATGAAAGAGGAAAGGACATGGTTGGGGATATCGTGTTGGAACTAACAAATGGAACATTTGAATTCACTATAGAGTTCTAAGTGCTTGATGTGGCTGTTTCCTACAATCTCTTATTGGGTCGGCTCTGGATTTATGCCGCAAAAGCAGTGCCATCTACCTTGCATCAGATGGTCAAATTTGAATGGGACCGGCAGGAAATTATGGTCCATGGGAAGGACAGTTCTTGTAATGCCATTATGCCTTTCGAGGAAGTTGAGGATGACAAAGGTCCGTGGGTGTACCAAGTCTTGGACACACCGTCAGTTGCTAAAATTCCAGAAGGGGAGTGTGTTCCTAGGCCAAGGGTAGCCTCCGCATCTGTCATGGTGGTGTTGGAGATGATAAAGAATGGATTATTGTCCGGAAAGGTTTCAGTGCTTTATTGCAGGGCATCATACAACCGGTGTATCTTCTGGGAAATCTGGATACTTTCGGGTTAGGTTTCATACTCATTGTTGCTAACATAAGGCGAGCCAAAAAGATGAAAAAGAGAGTGTGGATCCTTCCAAAACCCATTCCCAGCCTTTATCATTCCTTTGTTCGGCCTGGTACTAAAAGGCTCCCAGCAATGGCAATGCCCAATTCTGTGGTGATAGAATCCGACAAGGAGCTGATCGAAAGGTTCAAAAGGTTGTTTGATGAGGTGAATATGTTGGAGGCAGGCGAGGGTCCAATCAAAGTTGATGTGCAGTTCATGGGGTCCCAGGCAAAGCTTAATAATTGGGAAGTTACTCCTATTCCTACCCGGAAGGAGTCATGGCAGTTAGTTTTTAATTTTCCATTAAATTTAATCTAGATTATTTCCGAGGTTGTAATTCATGCTATGTTCCGTCCGTTTGGATGAGTTAAACCTTGTTATCTAACAAATTTTAATGAAATGCAATTTCCTTCCTTTTCATTCCCGATAGCCTGTATTTTGTTTTTCTTTTTTCTCTTGTACAGTCCCTTTTATGCTGGTTTCACTTATGTGTCATGCATGAGGAGTTTCCGGCCTAGTCTTGATAATCAATGTGAAATAGTAATACGAGAAATTGAGTGTGATGATGGGGTAGAATATGATGACGAGGAAGCCTCTAAAGAAATCAGTAAAGAATTAAGTTAATTTGAGGAAAAACCCAAACCTAACTTGAATGACACAGAGGCAATCAATCTAGGGGATCAGGAGAATGTTTGGGAAACAAAAAAAGTGTCCATTTGGAAGCCCCGCTCAGCGAGGAGATAATCAAAGTGTTGCTTGAGTACACATATGTTTTTGCATGGTCATATAACTATATGTCGGGTTTAAGTACCGAACTGGTGGTCCACAAATTTCCCACCGACCCGGCATGCCCCCCGTCAAGCAGAAGCTGAGGAAATTTAAAACAGATATCAATGTGAAAATCAAAGAAGAGGTCACCAAGCAGTTTAATACAAAGGTCATCCTAGTTACCCGATATCCCACCTGGTTAGCTAATGTTGTGCTTGTATCGAAGAAGAATGGAAACACCAGGGTGTATGTTTATTACTGTGATCTCAATAAGACGAGTCCAAAAGACAACTTCCCACTGCCAAATATCCATATATTGATTGACAATTGTACCAAACATGAGATTGGTTCCTTCGTGAATTATTATGTGGGCTATCACCAGATTTTGATGGATGAGAAAGATGTGGAAAAGACGACATTCATTACTCCTTGGGGCAACATGTCGTTTGAGTTGAAGAACATAGGGGCAACATACATGAGGGTGATGACCACCACGTTCCATGATATTATACATCGAGAAATTGAAGTCTATGTAGATGATATGATTATAAAGTTGAGAAAGCAATGTGATCATGTTAAAGACCTGAGGAAGTTTTTTTCCAGAGGCTCCGCAGGTACAATCTCAAACTTAATCCAACGAAGTGTGCTTTTGGAGTCCCATCAGGGAAGTTGTTGGGGTTCGTGGTAAGTCGACGTGGTATTGAGTTAGACTTGTCCAAAATCAAAGCCATTAAGAAATTACCACCGCCAAAGAGCAAGAAAGAGGTGATAAGTTTGCTCGGTAGGTTGAATTATATCAGCAGGTTCATTGCCCATGTTATGATGACTTGTGAGCCTATCTTTAAGCTGTTAAAGAAAGACATTGCATTCAGATGGACGGATGAATGTTAGGCGGCATTTGACAAGATTAAGGAGTATTTGGCCAGTCCACTTGCGTTGGTTCCACCAGAGCTGGGAAGACCATTGATCTTTTATCTGACAGTTTTGGATAACTCTTTTGGTAGTGTACTGGGGCAGCATGATGTCACAGGAAAAAAAGAGCAAGCGATTTACTACCTCGGCAAGAAGTTCACATCTTATGAGGTAAAGTATACTCATCTTGAAAGAATGTGTTGTGCTTTAACCTGGGTAGCATAGAAATTGAAACATCACTTGTCATCATATACCACCTTTCTTATCTCGCGGTTGGATCCATTGAAGTACATTTTCTAGAAGCCCATGCCCAATGGGAGGCTCGCAAAGTGGCAAATCTTGCTCACAGAATTTGATATTGTCTACGTGACCAGTACTGCGATAAAAGCACAAGCAGTGGTTGATCATTTATTCGAGAACCCAGCTGATGATGAATAGGAACCTTTGAAGACATATTTCCCTAACAAGGAGACAATGCATATCGAGGAATCAGAACAAGGTGAAAAACCGGGGTGAAAGTTATTCTTTGATGGGGATGCCAATGCTAAGGGCGTTGAGATAGGACCAATACTTATTTCTGAAACAAGGCAGCACTACCCCGCTACAGCTCAACTTCGCTTTTACTACACCAAGTTTGTCACGCCCCAAATCGAGGGACATGACCGGCGCCTGACCGGGTTGCCCCAGTCAAGCGGACCTGGGTGCCTTTCATTCCCACGCGTTACCCCTGTGTTGATTGCTTCTCATTAACCAAATATCTCACTAACCATGAATGATTTCATATTAAACAAATAAAACCATACGAGTGATTCATTAACAAGTTTGCAGTTTTTATAACGCTCGACATAACATAATATATACATAAGACTGGAATCCCACAGTTTACATGTCTATAGAGCCTCTAGGATACAAAAAGGGGAATTACAATACTTGCCGGTAACAAGGCTCCGGCTATACCTTGCAAAAACCCAAAATGAAATCTAAACAAAAGTGGCATGAATCACACAGGGCCCCGAGGAAGAAAGGGGCTCACCAAAACGGCAGTGGAAGGTGAAGAATACTACTGCCGATGCGCTGAAGTGCCTGCTACTGAACCACCTACAATCATAACACGAATGTAGCGTCCCCGGCAAAAGGGACGTCAGTACACTTGAATTGTACTGGTATGTATGGACAAACTTTGTCCCAAGTAAACTCAAGCCATTGAATTACATCATGAATTAATTAAGCCAGCCAACCAAGTTTTCCACATTTTTCCTCATTTCAGATAATTCTCAATACAAATCACCTTCTAAGATCAACATATTGAACAACAACCAATCAATAACGTAAAACACAAGTAGTCACACAAAGGGGCAATCAGTGCCCCACAGGTTGCAAACTCTCCTGCTGTCTCCTTTTGACAATTTTACATCATTGATTTTTTTGTTTAAATTTTCAATAGTGATTTCGATCGCTTTCCATCCTTATTACCCCTGTCCACCCTTATTACCTCGGCCACCCTTATCACCCCAACCCACACCTTATTTCTTCATGTTGCGGCGCGCAACCCGATCCCACCGTACGGTTTTCAAACACAACAATCACAAACAGCAGATAAGGTACTACACACAATTACAACAAGTTCAAATAAGCAACTTACACATTGGTTCATGTTCTCAATTACTTCTCAAGCCAATATCACAACCAGGTTACAAGTGTTCCAAAACCGAGAATGTTCATACTTTTATGTTCAATAACTTACCACACCTCAAGTGTTTCGTTTCTTTTCCACAAGGTACTATATATGCCATTATTCACAATTCTTTTACCAAATTCAATTCTCATTTGTCTTTCGGCTCATATCTCATATTACATCACTCATAGTTCAACAACAACTTTGAACATGCAACAACAACATCAAGAATTTCACACAATTTGTCAATTTAACAAGAACCAAACAAATTTCACACATATAGGCGATTTCACAAGAATCAAAATTAGCCATACATACCTGGTGTCGAATTTTCTTCCTTTAACCTCCTACTTTATGCTTACCCAAGATATCCTACTCTTGCCAACCTTGTTCTTGAAGACTCTTACTTCTACTTACTTCGTTTACTAATAATCAAGTTCAATAATCATGCATGAGTATAAAATTCCATTTCAAAAGATATTATATGCAAACCTTCCTTTACCCATTTTTAAAACTGAAAATTAGAGGAAAAATAGTTAGGGTTTTTACCTTGTAAAGATTGGGGAAGTTGAATCTTGACCTTAGAATCCTTTGGACTAAATGGTTGGAACAATCTTTGAAGATGAAGAACTTCTCTCTCTAAAACCTCTCTCTCTCTCTCTAATTTTGGTAAGATGATATGATAAAATGAAGGAGAAAGGTGTTATATTAAAGAAGAGATCGGGTCAAATTTTATAAAATTCCTGGGCCGGGTCAATTATGCGATCGCATCTGCGATCGCAGAATCAACATGCGGTCCGCATAGTGACCGTGGAATTGCCTCAAGATTTACACAAGTTCTGTTAAGGAATGCGACCAAAATGCGGTCCGCATTCTTGATCTGCGGTCGCAAAGTGCACCGCAGATTCATTATGCAATCGCATATTGACCGCATTTTCAACATGATTTTGGGAAACCTTCTGGTAAGCTCTGCGGCAAAAATGCGGTCCACATAGCAGATCTGCGGTCGCATTCTTGACCGCAAAATTGACACTTTTCCGGAAAAATTAATTCTCTACATTTTTGAAACTTAAATCATTACCAAGGGTCCGAACCGCGGCTCGCAAGCTCGTCGCGAAGAATTATACGCATTCCTAACACATTATCCGGACCATGACACTATAGCTACTAGGTTTTATGCACAAAAGGTTTATGGGGCCTTACATCCTCCCACCTTAAGATCATTCGTCCTCGAACGAGGATTTCGAAATAAATGAGTTAGTTTTGAAAGACATGATATGCAACCATCAAAAGTTTGACTAACTCTTATATTTTAGAAAAATTTCGCCAGAGTTTCCTTTGTATTATGGACATATCCACCTGTCAGAGGGCCCCCGAAACACATTACCAAACAACAATACACAAATACAACACTTCCAACAACTGGTATACACTTTCTTACATCAACGAATGCACATATTCTATCACATTGTTACAATTGCACAAAAACTTGTCACTTCAATGAGTTCTTACCTTATTTAACCATCTTAATACACTATGTACACACAAACAAACCATTACCAATCTACACTTACTATTAGTTGTTTATTTAACACATAAATCTTTATAAGGCTTTCATTTATCAAGAAAGGTTCAAGTGACCCAAGGTAACAACACATTTAACTCATTACAAAATAAAGGAGACTTTACTAACACTAAGAAGGAAACAACTTGGACAAGATGGCAGTTACTAGGAGTAGGAGGGACACCTAATTTCTTCTAGGCTTGATCAAACAAATGGGGGTACTTTTCCTTCATCTCTTTTTCTGCCTCCCATGTGGCCTCCTCAACTTGTTGATTTCGCCACAATACTTTAGCAGAGGCAACTTCCTTATTTCTCAACTTACGGACTTGCCTATCAAGAATGGCAACTGGAACTTCTTCATATGACAAATCTTCATTAACCTCTATCGCTTCGACTGGCATGATGGTGGATGGATCTCCAATCACTTTCTTCAACATGGACACATGGAATACCGGGTGCACTGATGACATCTCAGGAGGCAACTCTAGCCTATAAGCAACTTGACCAATCCTTTGAACGATCCGATATGGCCCGACATACCTAGGACTCAATTTCCCTTTCTTTCCGAATCGCATGACTCCCTTCATAGGAGATACCCTCAAGAACACCCAATCATCGACTTGAAACTCCAAATCCCTTCGGCGAATGTCTGCATAGGATTTTTGATGACTCTGTGCTGTTTTCATTCTCTCCTAAATAACCTTGACCTTTTCCATAGCTTCGTACACCATATCTGGCCCTAGCAATTCCGCTTCACCTACCTCAAACCACCCGATTGGCAACCTACATCTTCTCCCGTACAATGCCTCAAACGGGGCCATCTGAATGCTAGCATGATAGCTGTTATTGTAAGCAAATTCTATCAGTGGCAAGTGTTCATCCCAATTACCTTTAAAATCTAAGACACAAGCCCGCAACATATCTTTAAGCATCTGAATGGTCCGCTCGGCCTGACCGTCGGTCTGTGGATGGAAAGCTGTGCTGAGATTCACCTGAGTTCCCAAACCTTGCTGAAACTTCTTCCAAAAGTTAGCTATAAACTGAGCCCCGCGATCCGAGATAATAGAAAGTGGAGTGCCATGAAGCCTTACTATCTCCTTGATGTACAATCTTGCATATTGCTCCGCAGTATCAGTGGACTTGACAGGCAGGAAGTGAGCTGATTTGGTGAGTCGATCCACTATCACCCATATTGAGTCAAACTTACGCCGAGTGCGAGGTAACCCTACCACGAAATCCATATTGATCATCTCCCATTTCCACCTTGGTATTTCTATAAGCTGAGTTAATCCACCGGGTCGTTGATGCTCGGCCTTCACTTGTTGACAGTTCGGACATTTAGCTACAAAGCTTGCTACATCTCTTTTCATACCGTTCCACCAATAAATCTCCTTGAGATCATGATACATTTTTGTGGAACCAGGGTGCACCGAACACCTGGAAATATGAGCCTCTGCCATCACTCTTTCTCGAAGCTCTTCCACATCTGGAACACATAGTCTACCTTGGCACCGCAATACACCATCCTCGCTGCTGAGTACAAATGCTGAGGTCTTGTCATTCATAACTGCTTCCTTTACCCGAACCAATGCTGGATCCATGAACTGTTTTTCCTTGATTTCCGCGACCAGTGATGATTCTGCTCCATTATGCACCAAAACATCCCCCTCGTCAGACGCCGAGATACGAACCCCCAAACTGGCTAATTGGTAAACCTCTCGAGCGAGGGGTCTCTGATCCACACCAAAATGAGCCAAACTACCCATGGATTTTCGCCTAAGAGCGTCGACTACCACATTTGCCTTCCCTGGATGGTACAATATGTTCAAATCATAGTCCTTGAGCAATTCTAACCACCGCCGTTGTCTCAGATTCAGCTCTTTCTGCTTAAACAAATACTGGAGGCTCTTGTGGTCTGAAAACACATCTACATGAACCCCATAAAGATAGTGTCGCCATATTTTCAATGCAAACACGACAACTGCAAGCTCCAAATCATACGTCGGATAATTCTTCTCATGGTTCTTGAGTTGCCTGGAAGCATAAGCTATGACCTTTCCGCGCTGCATCAATACACATCCCAAACCGACTCTGGAGGCATCACAATAAACTACAAATCCCTCTGTGCCTTCTGGCAAGGCCAATACTAGAGCCGAGGTCAATCTTGACTTCAATTCTTGGAAACTTTTCTCACATGCTTCGGACCACTGGAATTTAACTGCCTTCTGCGTCAGTTTTGTCAATGGGGAAGCGAGGGTTGAGAATCCCTCTAAAAACCTCCGATAGTACCCTGCCAAACCCAAGAAACTACGAATCTCTGTCGGGGTCGTGGGTCTAGGCCAATCTTTCACTGCCGCAATCTTCTGAGGATCCACCTGAATTCCCTCACCGGAAATAACATGCCCTAGAAAGGCTACGGACTCCAACCAAAACTCACATTTTGAGAACTTGGCATACAGTTGATGCTGAAGAAGGGTCTGCAATGCTGCTCTGAGGTGAATGGCATGATCTTCCCTGCTCCGAGAGTAGATGAGGATGTCTTCAATGAATACAATCACAAAGGAATCTAGGAATGGCTTGAATACCCGATTCATAAGGTCCATGAAAGCTGCTGGGGCATTGGTTAGCCCAAAATACATGACCAAAAACTCGAAGTGACCATAACAAGTTCTGAAGGCGGTCTTAGGAATATCCTGCTCCCTCATTTTCAACTGGTGGTACCCAGACCGTAAATCAATCTTTGAGAAGAACTTCGCTCCCCGCAATTGGTCAAATAGATCATCCACTCGAGGCAAAGGATATTTATTCTTGATGGTGACTTTGTTGAGCTGCCGATAATCAATACACATTCGAAGTGACCCATCCTTCTTTCTGACAAAAAGAACCGGAGCACCCCATGGTGACACACTCGGTCGTATGAACCCTTTCTCTAATAAATCCCTCAACTGCTCCTTTAACTCCCTTAACTCTACTGGCGCCATTCTGTATGGTGGAATGGATATTGGCTGAGTATCTGGCAATATGGAATGCCTGGAAGCTCATCCGGAAACACTTCAGGAAATTCATTCACAATTGGCACGGACTCGAGGGTAGGCACCTCTGAGGTGGTGCCCGCTACCCGAACCAAGTGATAGATACACCCCTTCTTAATCATCTTCGAAGCCTTAAGGCCCCTTGGCACTATACCATTTCCTCTCCATTCAATAACTGGCTCGTTAGGGAACTCGAGCCTCATAACTCTCGTCCGACAGTCGAGCTTGGCAAAGCATGAATAGAGCCAATCCATCCCCATAATTACATTAAAATCAACCATCCCAAGCTCAATAAGATCAGTAGTGGTATCACGACCACTCACCGTGACAACACAATTTCTATAGACTCGTGAGGCTGTAATAAAATCACCAACCGGAGTCGATACAGAGAACGACTCATGAAGCTGTTTGGGTTCTATCCCAAAACTTGAAGCAATGAATGGAGTAACATAAGAAAATGAGGACCACGGATCAATAGGGCATAACAATCAATATTCTGTACAGACAAGATAACTGTGGCAACATCTGGAGAAGCCTCAGCATTCTGGCGGCCACTCAACGCATAGAATCGGCTAGGCCCCCCTACCATGAGCTCCACCCCTAACTGCGCCACATCTTGCTGATGCTGGAGGACGTGCTGATGATGTAGCAGCCGAAGAACCGGATGACTGAGCAGATCCCCGACCCATACCCTGACTGGGTGCACGACAGTCCCTCTGAATGTGACCTCTCACCCCGCACCTGAAACATTTCGGCATGTCAAGGTAGCAGGTCTCTGTATGAAATCTCCCACACTTGGGGCAGGTAGGTCTCCACTGCTGCTGGGACCTCACCCCAGGACGACCAGACTGACGAGACCTCCTGCTATCTGAACCGGGTCTCGAATGACTGCCCTACTGATGACTGTGCATAGATGGCGGTGCACTCGCGGAGGAATGAGCATATGACTGGGATGGCCCTGATGACCCTCTCCCTGGAAGTGATCTCCCTGAATGACCCATTGACCGGGCCCTGCTGCTACTTTCTCTTTCTGCACGAATCTTCAATTTCCTGGCTTCTGTGGCCCGAGAAAACCCCACGATCCTCCCATAGTTCATATCTGAGTGCAAAGCTGCTGTGGCAGCCTCATTCACTACCAAAGGGCTAAGGCCCTGAACAAACCGTCGAACCCGGGCATCCATGGTCGACACTAAATGAGGAGCGTATTTGGACAACCTTACGAACTCTATGTGATACTCCCAAACACTCATACTGCCCTGTTTGAGGACCTCGAACTTCGTGGCACGGGCTGCCATCACCTCGTCAGGCAAGAAGTGGTCCATAAATGCATCTACGAACTCATCCCATCTGGCCGGAGGGCTCACCTCCTCACGAGAATCCTCCCACATCTCGAACCATGAACGTGTCGCTCCCTTCAGCCTGTAAGAGGCCAACTCTACCCCCTCTATATCTGTAGCCTTCATCACTCCGAGGGTCTTGTATATCTCATCAAGGAAATCCTGTGGGTCAGCCTCTGGATCGGTGCCTGAGAATTCTGGAGGAGCCAACCGCAAGAACTGGTGGACTCTGGAGCCGGAGGAATCTCCCCGTCCGCTGGAGGATGCAGGGGCATCATGGGATCTCTCGGCCTGGGTGGCCACTAACTGTGTTAACATATGAATGGCTCCCCTAAGATCCTCATTAGAGATACCAGAGCCCAAAGCGGGAACTGTATCTGAGTCAGGAACACCGGCACGAGGAATGGTGGCATCCTCTACCGTAGCTGGAATAAGGACACTTGGGTTTTGAACAGATGGGCCAGGCAAATTTGGGACTGGTGGATCATTCTCGCCCATGGCATCGGGTACATGATTAGCAGCCGCATTTGGACCGGCATTGGCCCCAAGGCCGAGTCTAGCCTTCTTCTTTGGTGCCATATTCTGAAAATTTGGGAACAAGGCGCGAATTAGACACAGATATTTCTACATTGCACTTTACCACACGATATAGATTAACAAAGAAATAGGTATATTCCTAAATGCCCGTGTAGCCCCCAACTTATCAGATGTGGTCGACAATACACCGATAAGAAGGGCACTACTAGACACGGCTCCGAGACACCCTAGGACACTTTAAAACCTTAGGCTCTAATACCAAGTTTGTCACGCCCCAAATCGAGGGACATGACCGGCGCCTGACTGGGTTGCCCCAGTCAAGCGGACCTGGGTGCCTTTCATTCCCACGCGTTACCCCTGTGTTGATTGCTTCTCATTAACCAAATATCTCACTAACCATGAATGATTTCACATTAAGCAAATAAAACCATACGAGTGATTCATTAACAAGTTTGCAGTTTTTATAACGCCCGACATAACATAATATATACATAAGACTGGAATCACACAGTTTACATGTCTATAAAGCCTCTAGGATACAAAGAAGGGAATTACAATACTTGCCGGTAACAAGGCTCCAGCTATACCTTGCAAAAATCCAAAATGAAATCTAAACAAAAGTGGCATGAATCACACAGGGCCCCGAGGAAGAAAGGGGCTCACCAAAACGGGCAGTGGAAGGTGAAGAATACTACTGCCGATGCGCTGAAGTGCCTGCTATTGAACCACCTACAATCATAATACGAATGTAGCGTCCCCGGCAAAAGGGACGTCAGTACACTTGAATTGTACTAGTATGTATGGACAAACTTTGTCCCAAGTAAACTCAAGCCATTGAATTACATCATGAATTAATTAAGCCAGCCAACCAAGTTTTCCACATTTTTCCTCATTTCAGATAATTCTCAATACAAAGCACCTTCTAAGATCAACATATTGAACAACAACCAATCAATCACATAAAGCACAAGTAGTCACACAAAGGGGCAATCAGTGCCCCACAGGTTGCAAACTCTCCTGCTGTCTCCTTTCACAATTTTACATCATTGATTTTTTTGTTTAAATTTTCAATAGCGATTTCGATCGCTTTCCATCCTTATTACCCCTGACCACCCTTATTACCTCGGCCACCCTTATCACCCCAACCGACACCTTATTTCTTCATGTTGCGGCGCGCAACCCGATCCCACCGTACAGTTTTCAAACACAACAATCACAAACAGCAGATAAGGTACTACACACAATTACAACAAGTTCAAATAAGCAACTTACACATTGGTTCATGTTCGCAATTACTTCTCAAGCCAATATCACAACCAAGTTACAAGTGTTCCAAAACCGGGAATGTTCATACTTTTATGTTCAATAACTTACCACACCTCAAGTGTTTCGTTTCTTTTCCACAAGGTACTATATATGCCATTATTCACAATTCTTTTACCAAATTCAATTCTCATTTGTCTTTCGGCTCATATCTCATATTACATCACTCATAGTTCAACAACAACTTTGAACATCCAACAACAACATCAAGAATTTCACACATTTTGTCAATTTAACAAGAACCAAACAAATTTCACACATATAGGCGATTTCACAAGAATCAAAATTAGCCATACATACCTGGTGTCGAATTTTCTTCCTTTAACCTCCTACTTTATGCTTACCCAAGATATCCTACTCTTGCAAACCTTGTTCTTGAAGACTCTTACTTCTACTCACTTCTTTTACTAATAATCAAGTTCAATAATCATGCATGAGTATAAAATTCCATTTTCAAAAGCTATTATATGCAAACCTTCCTTTACCCATTTTTAAAACTGAAAATTAGAGGAAAAATAGTTAGGGTTTTTACCTTGTAAAGATTGGGGAAGTTGAATCTTGACCTTAGAATCCTTTGGACTAAATGGTTGGAACAATCTTTGAAGATGAAGAACTTCTCTCTTTAAAACCCCTCTCTCTCTCTCTAATTTTGGTAAGATGATATGATAAAATGAAGGAGAAAGGTGTTATATTAAAGAAGAGATCGGTTCAAATTTTATAAAATTCCTGGGTCGGGTCAATTCTGCGGTCGCATCTGCGATCGCAGAATCAACATGCGGTCCGCATAGTGACCGCGGAATTGCCTCAAGATTTACACAAGTTCTGTTAAGGAATGCGACCAAAATGCGGTCCGCATTCTTGATCTGCGGTCGCAAAGTGCACCGCAGATTCATTATGCGATCGCATATCGACCGCATTTTCAACATGGTTTTGGGAAACCTTCTGGTAAGCTCTGCGGCAAGAATGCGGTCCGCATAGCAAATCTGCGGTCACATTCTTGACCGCAAAATTGACACTTTTCCGGAAAAATTAATTCTCTACATTTTTGAAACTTAAATCATTACCAAGGGTCCGAACCACGGCAAGCAAGCTCATCGCGAAGAATTATACGCATTCCTAACACATTATCCGGACCATGACACTATAGCTACTAGGTTTTATGCACAAAAATTTTACGGGGCCTTACAAATAACATGGCTGAATACGAGGCATGTATCTTGGGTTTAAGGTTGGCTATAGACATGGGTGTCTAGAAGATCTTGGTCATGGGAGACTCGGGTCTTTTGGTGCACCAGATTCACGAAGAATGGGAGACACAAGACTTAAAGCTCATACTATACCGGCAATGATTGCATGAACTTTGTCAACAGTTTTAGTCAATAGATTTCAGGAATATTCCAAGGATTTATAATGAAGTTGCTAATGCTTTGGCCACTTTGGCATCAATGTTGCATCATCCAGATAAGGCTTATATGGACTCGTTACGAATTCAGGTCCGAGATCAGCATACATATTGTAATATGGTGGAAGAAGAGCTTGATGGTGAGCCATGGTTTCATGATATCAAAGAATACCTCACAATGGGAGTATATCCGGCACATGCTACAAGGGATCAGAAGAAAGCCATTAGACGTTTAGCATGCGAATTTTTCTTCAGTGGAGGTATGTTGTACAAAAGAACTCCATATCTTGGTTTATTGAGGTGCATGGATGCAAAACATGCTACAACTATCATGACCGAGGTACATGCAGAGGTTTGTGGACCCCATATGAGTGGATATGTATTGGCGAAGAAGATTCTCCGAGCAAGTTATTATTAGCTTACTATGCAATAAGATTGTATCAGTTTCGTGCGCAAGTGTCATCAATGCCCGGTATACGGATATTTGATCCATTCTTCACCATCTGAGTTGCATACAATATTGGTAACATGGCCCTTCGTTGCTTGGGGGATGGATGTCATTGGGTCGATTGAGCCAGCAGCATCTAATGGGCACAAGTTTATTCTAGTAACCATTGATTACTTCACTAAGTGGGTTGAAGCGAAATCTTTCAAATCAGTGACCAAGAAGGCAGTGGTCAATTTTGTGCATTCAAGTATCATTTGTCGATTTGGAATCCCGAATGTGATTATCAAACACAATGGTTCCCATCTCAACAGCCATCTGATGGCACAAACATGTCAGCAGTTTAAGATTGCACACCGCAATTCCACCCCATATCTTTCTAAGGCAAATGGAGCGGTCGAAGCAGCTAACAAGTATATCAAGCAGATACTTCGGAAAATGGTATAAGGATCCATGCAATAGCATGTTCGCACTTAAGTAGGGGAAACTCCTTATTCATTGGTGTACGGTACAGAGGCAGTGATACCTACAGAGGTTGAAATACCATCCCTTCGGATTATTGCCGAAGCAGAAATTGACGATGATGAGGGTCAAAGCCCGTTTGGACTAATTAAGCGTGATTGATAAAAATATATTGGTAGTAGTATGTCATGGACAGTTATACCAATAGAGAATGGCAAGATCATACAACAAGAAAGTATGTCCGTAGAAGTTTGAAGTAGGGTAATTGGTATTGAGGCGTATCCTACCTTACCGTGCTGAAGCAAAAGGAAAGTTTTCCCCTAACTGGCAGGGGCCATTTGTGGTAACTCGAGTTTTATCCAATGGTGCATTGTATCTAACAAATGTGGAAGGGAAATATGTAGAAATGGCTATCAACTCTGATGTTGTCAAGTGATACTATGTATGATTTCTTTATCTTAATGTACCTAATTGTATTTGGCATATTTTGAGATTGAAATGACGAAGGCATTTTGTTCTGCTATCCAAATACTTTATCCTTTGTTATCCCTTTGAGACTTATTCTATTTTCTTTCGTATCCCTCTTTTAGAATGAATAACAAAACTCAAAAACCCGAGCGGGGAAATTAAGTGGAGAAACAAGAGAAAAACAGCAACAACAAAAAAGAAAAGAACGGAAAAGAAAACAAAAAGAATAGAAAAGAAAAAGAAAAGAAAAAGAAAAAGAAAAGAAAAGGAAAAAAATGAAAAATAAAGGAAAAATGGAAATGGAGAGATCGCAACAACGAAGTAATTTTATGACCTGAACTACGTTTGACTTGATCCCTAAAGGTACGTAGGAGGTCTCTCTCTAAATTTCAGTCACAACAAAATAAAAGTCCAAAAGTCCCCAAAAAGGAAACTGGGGCAGAAGATGTGATTGTTGTGAGAAATATGATTCCGAAAGTTGTAATTTTGAACTCATGTTGAATTATTTTGAGCCTCTATACCCTTTTTTCTAAAACCAATCCAAAAGCCACATTACGGTCCAAAGAAAGACCTTCCGATTAATCTTCATGAAATGCCAATACGAGCAGTTAAACTGATTCGTGTTGGGGGAAACACTCTTGTGCCATAAGGAAAATGATGAAAATGAGAGATTCTTATTGGTGAAAACCCTCACGGGCACCATAAGGAGACGTGAGTTGAGAGAAATAAAAATGAGAGAGTCTTATTGGTGAAAACCCTCACGGGCACCATAAGGTGACGTGAGTTGAGAGAAATAAAAATGAGAGGGTCTTACTGGTGAAAACCCCTGCGGGCAACATAAGGCGAAGTGAGTTTTCAGAGATATCAAAAATGAGAGAGTCTTATTGGTGAATACCCTCACAGGCACTGTTAGGCGAAAGTGAGTTTTAATATGGTCAAAGGAAAGAAGTATGTGGTTGAAAGGTGCTCAAAACATGGCAAGACAAGCAAGGTTTGGGTTTTGGTGAAAGTCGGGTTTTGAAAGTATGGAACAACAAATGTGACAATTGAAAGTTGATTGGTTGGACATACTAGGCTGGTTAATCCAAAATGCATGGCACGATCAATGGTACCAGCCGTTCCACTGAGTTAAGTCCTATCCCTTTTCTCTTTATCCGTTTTCAGAGTCTTTCTATTCTTAACTTCGAGGTCATTGCATTTCATTCTCTTGAAGTCTGTCTATAAGATGTTTCAGTGTTAGTTCTATTCAAAAACAAAATAAGGACGTCAAGGCTAACTACCAGCTTCACAGTTGTATGGCACAACATTGTTGGAATATATCAAAAGAAAGTGAAGCATGAAGGACCAATGGAAATCCCATCAGTGGGTTAATAAGATAAGTGTGGGGGAAAGCTAAGTTTCACAAGAGGAACCAGAAACACAAAAAGGCAATACTGGACACAATATTTGGGTCATCAAAGTCAGAGCGTTGAAAGTCAGTCAGGAAGTACAGGCATTTCAAAGCAATTCCAGGGAAACAAATTGGAGCAGAGCTGGAAGAAGGAACATACCAAACAAGACTGCCAGCAGCTAACCACCATTTTATATTAACAAAATCTTTCTTTGATTAAGACAAGGGCAGAAAATTTTCTTTGTCTGTTTGGTTTCAATTAGGAGCCCACCTGGAGAACAAGGGAATACACTTCAAATTCAGCAATTAGGAGCCCACCTGAAGAACAAGGGAATACATTTCAAATTCAGCAATCATGAGCCCACCTAAAGGACAAGGGAATACATTTCAAGTTCCACAATCAGGAGCCCACCTGGAGAACAAGGGAATACATTTCAAGCGCAGCAGTCAGGCACTCACCTGGAGAACAAGGGAAGTATAATGCAAATTTTAACCTTCAAGTTTTAATATGTGGTAACATAACGCACCCAGTCATCAAACTAGGGCAAAATATTTTCTTTGTGTTGAATGTTTATTGCAATCAGGAGCCCACTTGGAGAACAAGGGAATACTTTTCAAGATCAGCAGTCTGGAGCCCACTTGGAGAACAACGGAATCCATTTTAAAGTTCAGCAATTAGGAGCCCAACTGGAGAACAAGGAAATATTTTTCAAGTTTCAGCAATCAGGTACCCACCTGGAGAAGAATGAAATTACAATTCAATTTTAACTGTCAGTTTTGATATTCGATAACATGTTGTACCCAACTACCAAACTGGGGAAAAAATTTCTTTGTTTTGTTTGTTTTGTTGCGATCAGGAGCCCACGTGGAGAACAAGGGAATACATTTTAGATTCACCAATCAGGAGCCGACCTGGAGAACAAGGGAATACTTTTCCAAATTTAGCAATCAAGAGCCCACCTGGAGAATAAGGGAATACTTTTCAGAGTTCAGCAATCAGGAGCCCACCTGGAGAACAAGGGAAGTTTAGTTCAAATTTTAGCTTTTAACTTTTAATACTGGATAACATGATGTGCCCAGCCACAAAACTGGGCAGGATCATTTCTTTGGATGTCTATTTTGTTGCAAATAGGAGCCCACCTAGAGAACAAGGGAATACATTTCAAAGTTGGCAATCAGGAGCCCACCTGGAGAACAAGGGAATACTTTTCAAGCATCGCAGTTAGGAGCCCACCTGGAGAACAAGGGAATACTTCTCAAGCGTCAGCAATGAGGAGCCAGCCTGGAGAATAGAGGCACATATTTAGAGGAATGGCAAAATATCGCCAATCAAGTCAAGGCAACAACTATAATCACATCGAAAGAATACAATATACAATTCAAGGCAACACAAGAGCAAGTTTGAAGACATAGATAGGATCTTTTGTAATTCATAGATTATAGCTTAGGCCAGTTTCTTTTGTTTTACCAGGGTGTAATAAGGAGGTTAGCAAGCAGTAGCAGCAACAACAGCAATGAGACCACAGCTCCTGGTAGTCTCAACTAACAGACATTCCCGAACTACACTGACTTGATTCCTGTTTAGCCCAGGATATGTAGGCAACCTCCGACGCACAAACTTTTCAAAATGCTTCACAACGGAATATGTGAACAGGTAAAAATTGCTCGTTTCTGCTCACTTGTCTTTGCATGAAAACTCTTCGTGTTTTCGGGTAAAGAGGGGCAACTGTGAGCACGTGATTTTTGCCCTAAGCAAATAGTTCCCAAAAATTCAAACAAAACAACTTCTTTATTATTTTACAATTTTTGTGAATTTTATGGCAGTTTTGGTAATTGTTGAATTTTAGTTGTGCATTTTAATTCATATGGAAAATACAAATATACATTGGCATTTAGGTTTGATTTCATATTTTAGGGTCAATTAGTAGTTAAAATTTTTCTCATAAAGAAAATGACAAAAAATGGTTCTTTGCATTTTATTTTTAATTTGTGGAATTTATTTTAATTTTAGTTTAAAATTAGAAATTAGATAATTTTGGGGAATTAAATAATATCATATTAGATTAATTTGTTCTGTGACTTTTATTTGTCATTATTAACAAAAATAACAAGAAAAAAGGAAAAGAAAAACAAATTCAAAAAAAAGGAATTAAAGGAGAAGAGGTCTGCCTGAACTGGGCCAACTTTAATTTATTTCATCTGGCCCAAATTATCAACTCATACCCCAGTCCGTCCAATGCCCAATTTCCCCAGACCCGATGTGTCTCCAAAGTAACTGAAACAACACCATTTTTGTGCCATTTCAATCTTGTCCTCGAATAACAACCGTTTGTCCTCGAACGGACAAAGAAAGAAGTACATGAGTCAGGAAATAGATGAGGGTAACGGCTCCGCATATCAGACTTGGACTCCCAAGTCGATGCCTCAGGAAGCTGACCTCTCCGTTGAACACGTGCGGAAGAAAAACTTTTCTACCTCAACTGTCGAACCTGCCGGTCTAGAATAGCTACCGGCTCCTCCTCGTAGGACAGATCCTTGTCCAACTGGAAAGTGATAAAATCTAACACATGGGTAGGATCGCTGTGATACCTCCGAAGAATAGACACATGAAACACTAGATGCACGGCTGACAAGCTAGGTGGCAAGGCAAGTCTATAAGCCACCTCTCCCACTCGATCAAGCATCTCAAATGGACCAATGTACCTAGGGCTAAGCTTGCCCTTCTTCTCATATCTCATCACGCCCTTCAAAGGCGATACACGAAGGAATACTCGCTCACTAACCATGAAGCTGCGTCTCGTACCTTGCAATCCGCATAACTCTTTTGTCACGACTAAGCCAAACGAAGCATGTCCTGAATGATCTTGACCTTATCCAAGGCCTCCTAGACTAAATCTATACCCAACAACCGAGCCTCTCCCGGCTCAAACCATCCGACTGGAGACCAACTTTGCCTACTATACAACGTCTCATAAGGAGCCATCTGAATGCTAGACTGGTAGGTGTTGTTGTAGTCGAACTCTGCTAAAGGTAGAAACTGGTACCAATAGCCTCCAAAGTCAATAACACATGCTCGGAGCATATCCTCCAATATCAGAATGGTCCTCTCGGACTGACCGTCTGTCTGAGGATGGAATGCGGTACTCAACTGAACCTAGGTGCCTATCTTCTGCTGAACTGCTCTCCAAAAGCGCGAGGTAAACTACGTACGCTGATCCAAAATGATAGATGTCGGCACCCCATGAAGGCGAACAATCACTCGGATATAGATCTGAGCTAGTCTTTCTGATGAATAGGTGGTGGCATCATGAATGAAATATGCTAACTTGGTCAGCCTATCAACAATGACCCAAATAGCATCAAACTTCTTCCGGGTCACCAGGAGTCCAGTAATGAAGTACATGGTAATCCGCTCCCACTTTCACTCGGGAAGCTCAATCCTCTGAAACACACCACCAGGTCTCTGATTACTTGACCTGCTGACAATTCACATCGAGCCACGTATGCAGCAATGTCCTTCTTCATCCTATGCCACCAGTAATATTGTCGCAAGTCCTCATACATCTTCACGGTGTCCGGGTGAATAGAATACCGAGAACTATGGGCCTCCGCTAAGATCAACTCTCGAATACCATCAACATTGGGCACACATACTCGCCCCTACAACCTTAAAATACCATCCGCACCTAAAGTCACCTTCGTGGCACCTCCACGCTGCAGAGTGTCTCTCAGGACACACAAATGAGGGTCATCAAACTGTCGATCACGGATACGCTACAATAATGAAGAATGAGCGATCGTGCAAGCTAAAACTCAGCTAGGCTCAGAAATGTCCAACCTCACAAACCGATTAGCCAATGCCTGAATATCTAAAGCATGCAATCTCTGGCTGACCGGAATATAGCCAAGACTACCCATGCTGGCGGACTTCCTACTCAATGCATCCGCCACCACATTAGCTCTCCCGAGTGGTACAAAAACGTGACATCATAATTCTTCAGTGGCTCCAACCATCTCCACTGCCTCAAGTTCAACTATTTCTGCTTGAAAAAGTATTGCAGACTCTTGTGATCAGTGTATACCTAACATGTCACACCATATAAGTAATGCGTCCAAATATTTAAATCATGGACAATGGCTGCCAACTCTAGATCATGGACTAGGTAGTTCTTCTCATAAATCTTCAACTGCCTCAAAGCGTAAGCAATGACCCTACCATCCTATATCAATACTACACCAAGTCCAATATGGGTATATAAGGCCCTAAACCTATGGGCAACACCAATATCGGTGTCGTAGTCAGAGTTGTCTTGGGCTTCTTAAAGCTCTCCTCGCACTCGTCTGACCACCTTAAGTGGGCACCCTTCTGGGTCAACCTGGTCATCGGGGCTGCTATAGATAAGAACCCTTCCACGAACCGTCGTTAATATCCTACTAATCCCAAGAAACTCTAAATCTTATTAGCTGAAGCTGGTCGGTGCCAATTCTTGACTATTTCAATCTTTTTCGGGTCTACCTGAATGCCTGTTGCTAATACAACATGACCCAGAAATGCAACTGAACTCAACCAGAACTCGCACATTGAGAATTTGGCATACAAATGGCAATCCTTCAGAGTCTAAAGAACCACTCTGAGGTGCTGCTCGTGCTCCTCCTGACTGCGGGAGTACATAAGAATATCATTAATGAAGACTATCACGAACAAGTCCAAATAAGGCATAAACACTCGGTTCATAACCTCTATAAACATTCTCGGGGCATTGGTCAGCCAAATAATATGACCAAAAACTCATAATGCACATACCGAGTGCGAAATACTGTCTTAGGGACATCAGACGACCTAATACTCAGCTGGTGATAATTTCCGGGTTTAGAGTAAGTCATACTGATCGGCAGGAAGTGAACGATCTCAATTCTATCTTTGAAAATACCTTCGCACCCTGCAACTAGTCGAACAAATCATCAATCCTCGCCGTGGATACTTGTTATTTATTATAACCTTGTTCATCTACCGGTAATCAATGCACATCCTCATCGATTTATCCATTTTCTTCACAAATAGAACTGGCACACCCTAAAGAAACACTAGGCCTGATGAAGTTTTTGTCAAGCAAATCCTGCAACTGATCCTTAAGCTCTTTCAGTTTTGGCGAGGCCATACGATACGACGGATAGAAATAGGTTGCGTGCCTGGAGTAAGATCAATAGAAAAATCAATATCCCTGTCGGGCGGCTGGCGGTTTTGAAGGAAAAACCTCTAGGAACTCCCGAATAATAGGAACTGAATCAATAGAAGGAACCTCTGTGCTGGAATTACGAACATATGCCAAATAAGCTAAACACCCCTTCTCGACCATGCATCGACCCTTAACATATGAAATAACACTGCGGGTAGCATGTCCTGGGGTCCCTCTCCACTCCAATCGGGGTAAGTCCGGTAAAGCCAAGGTCACGATCTTGGCGTGACAATCCAAGATCGCATGATAAAGGGACAACCAATCAATCCCCAATATAACATCAAAATTAACCATGCTAGAAGCAGTAGATCAACACGGGTCTCAAGACCCACAAATACTACTACACAAGAACGGTGAACTCTGTCGACCACAATAGAATCACCCACTGGCGTGGATACATATACAAGAATACCCAAGGAATCATTAGGCATAGCCAAGTAGGGAGCACGACACATATGAATACGTGGACCCAGGGTCAAATAGCACTGAAGCATCCCTGTCACAGACCAGAATAGTACCTGTAATAACTGCATCGGAAGACTCAACCTCATAACAACGGTGTTGGGCCATACCTCCCTAAACTGCATCTCTAGGACGATCAACCATTAGCCGTCCTCTATCTTTACCGGTCCGAGATCCACCTCTATGGTCCCTACCTCCACCTCTATGATCTCTACCCTCGCCTCTAGCTAGCTGGGCGGGCTGTGGATCGCCTGCTGCCTAAATCACAGAGCGAGGACCCTGCTGCTGAGAGTTACGCGATGCTTGAGGAAAAAACCTGACAATATGACTTGGGTCACCACAACCATAACAAGATCTCGACTGCTACGACTGTTGGCCCTGACGACCAGAATGTCCGCCCTTAAAGATCTAAAGTAGGGGTGCACTGATAGCCTACTAATCTGAATAATACTGCTGAGAACCTCTGATGGCTAAAGCACCATGAGAAACATGAAGTGTAGACTGAAAGAGCCTTGATGCCTGACCTCTACCATAGAAATCCCTACCTCCAGATGAGGTAACACTAAATCTACCAGAATGATGAGGCCTCTTGTCCAACATCTTACCACCTCCCCGTGTGAGGGCCATCTCAACTCTACGGGCCGCATTGGCCGCCTCCTGAAAAGAAATATCACTACCAACTCTCATGGCCATCTGAAGACAGATCGGTTGAATTAATCCATCAATGAATCTCCAGACCATGTCTCGCTCTGAAGGGAGTATCACAACTGCATGGTGTGCCAAGTTAACAAATCTAGTCTCACACAGTGTAACGATCATGGAGCCCCGCTGAAGGCGCTCAAACTTCCTATGAAGTGTCTCTCCCTGAGTGACGGGGAGAAATTTCTCCATGAATAACTCGCCAAACTGATCCCATGTCAAAGGTGGAGACCCTGCTGGTCTAGATAGGAAATAATCTCTCCACAAAGTCTAGGCGGATCCTGCAAGCCTGAAAGTGCAAGAATCGACCTCGTTGGTCTCCACTATACCCATAGTCCTGAGAATCTCATAAAAACTGAATAGAAAATCCTGGGGATCCTCCGATGAAGCACCGTTGAAAGTGGTGGTAAAAATCTTGGAGTACCGATCAAGTCTCCACAAAGCATCCGAAGACATGGCCGCTCCATCACTGGCCTGAGCTGTAAAACCTGTTTGAGTTGGAACTACGAGCTGAACCACTGGAACCTTAGTCTGGGGAGATGCCTACTCCGAAGTACGCGTAGCAGGAGTATGAACCCCTCCTCCAGCCTGAGAAGTGGCTGGTGCTACTGCCAGCAAACCCTCTCTAGTGACACTGTCCATAAAGCCTGACAATCGAATTAGAGCATCCTAGAGATCCGGGGTGAACAAAACCCCTCTTGGGAACTGAGCTAGGCCACTAGAGCTGCTTGGGCTGGAGCCTCCTCATCATAGTCAATATGAGGCTCCACCTCCGGGACTGCTGCCTGAGGCTGAGCTCTGCCCTTACCTTGGCCTTTGGCACGTCCTTAGCCTCTACCCCTCACAGGAGTTGCGGCAAGGGGCTCAGGCTGCTGCATGGTAGAAGAAGAAGTACGTGTTCTCGCCATCTGTGAAATGACAGAGTAAGAGGATAATCAGCATTGAGAAATAGAAACGCACGACAAGAAAAAACAAAAGTGAAACGTTTCCTAACTCCGTAGCCTCGAGTAGATAAACATAGACGTCTCTGTACCGATCCCTCAGACTCTACTAAGTTTGTCCGTGAGTTGCGAGACCTATGTAACCTAGAGCTCTGATACCAACTTGTCACGACCCGGATTTTTCCCACCATTGGGTGTCGTGATGGCACCTACTAACGGAGCTAGGCCAGCCAAATATTAAACATTCTCTATCCAACCTCAACAATATAATATACTAATATCAATTAAATAAATGCGGAAGACTTTAAGTTTAACAAAAAGGTATAAAAATACGGAAGCTTGAAACACATCACTACCCAAAATCTGGTGTCACTAGCTCACGAACTACTATAGAATATTACAAACAAGTCTGAATGAAAGAAAATAAATATGTATGTTTCAATACAATGAAAACAAACTGAAATAAAGGAAAGGGAGTTCGGCATGCGAACGCCAGCTAGACTACCTCGAGAGTCCCTGGACTAAAGATAGCTCCCGGATAAAATCCTACTGCTGCTGTCCAAAAGTTGCTCCTGGATCTGTGCACAAAGAATTGTACAGAGTGTAGCATCAGCTCAACCGAACCCATGTGCTGGTAAGTGTCTGGCCTAACCCCGGTGAAGTAGTGACGAGGATAGACCGGACTACCAAATCAACCTGTATAATTCTATATACATATATATAATAAAAGGAAAAAAAATACCCAAACTAAACAGTTAAAAGGGAGGGAAACATGCTGTGGGGGAGTACAATCTGAATATATGATTCATCAGCATAATTAAGAAACATGGCACAATAATAGTTATCATAGAATAAGAAATTCAATAGTTGCACGGCATCAACCTTCGTGCTTTTACTCTCATTCTTACCCAAAGCAATCGAATAAAATACACGGCATCACCCTTCGTGCTTTCCCTCACATAACTCCCATTTTATGGAACGGAATGACCCTTCGTGCAAATATAGTCAAAACATAGCACATAATGACCCTTCATGCATATATAATCAGAAAAAGGCACGGGATGACCCTTCGTGCATATATAATCAGAAAAGGCATGGAATGACCCTTCGTGCAATATCACTCTTCCTCACCCAGACAGTAGTCACAACCAAACGGGCGAGAGAAATGAACAATAATAAGAAAGTGTCCCACCAAAGGAATTACATAAATAACAACTAAGTCCTGGCAAGGGAACAATAACAATAACTATCACATCCCGGCAAGGGAAATATTCAATATATTCAAACCGTCCCGGTAATACATTCCTCTCCTACTCAATAGTATTTATCATTCGAGCCAACGCTCCAAAGTATTTACATTTCATAATTTATCCTCAAACTCTTCACATTATGCAGAAATCATCATTTAGCTTAGAAGATTTCCAAATTATCTCAAAAACAAGTACAAATAAAGACCCTCGGTCATGCTAGACTCCGGTGTATAGACACTTATTACCATGCGTATAAAACGCACTCGATCATTTAGCAAATAGCACTTTATTACTCTAATCCTATTCCCTCAAGCCAAAGTTAGATCAAACACTTACCTCGGTCCGAAAATAGCAATCAAGCCTCTAACACCGCCTTTCCTCTAGAATCTGACTCCGAAACAATGATATGTAATCATAATTAATTCAATAATATCAAATGAGGCTCAACAACATGATCTCATAGCCTAGAAATGCATTTCCTACCATTCTTCCAAAAATAGCAAAATCCGACATCGCGCCCACATGGTCGAAACTCGAGGCTCGGACCAAATTCCAATCACCCATAACCCCACGAGTTCAAATATGTAATTTGATTTAATTCAACCCCAAATTGAGGTTGAATCGCCCAAAATTTCCAAAAACCTAACTCTACCCAAAAGCCGTAATTTCTACTTATTTCATGTTTTTAGGCCTAGAATTTAGTGATTAGTTGATAAAATAATGAGGGAATGATGTTAAGATTACTTACTCAAAGAGTTATGGAGGAGGGGGAGCTTGAATTTTGTCTATAGAGAGTTTAAGAGAGGATTTCGTGTGAAGAAGATGGCAAAATCCTGTAATGAACACTGTTTTTAATTAAAAGATTCACTAGAGAAAAAATACTCTATGTGTTCGCGAGACCCCGGTCACATTCGCAATGAAGACTGGCTTGGTATTCTACGCGAACGCAAAGATACTGTGCGTTTACATATAAGGAAACTGGGGGGGGGTCAAGGTTAGTCTACGCGTTCGCGAGGGAGCTGTGCGAACACGTAGAAGGAAATTTTAGGGCTCAACTTTGTGCTATCCGAATGTGATGGGACATTGTGAACACGAAAGGGAAGAAGGTTAGAGCTATGCGAACAAGAAAGAGGGTTGCGTTCGCATAGAACAAAAGGCTGGCTGCAACAAACTGAAAAATCTGATGAATTCTAAGTCCAAAAACACCCTGAACCACCCTGAAATCACTCCCGAGCCCTCGGGGCTCCCAACCAAGCACACACACTAACTCATTATCATCCTACAAACCTGCTCGAGCGATCAAATCACTAGAATAACATCAAAATCAAAGAATCAACCCCCAAAACTCATAATTTTCATTTCAAATTCCATAAACTTTCAAATTTCCCATTTTTAGTCCGAAACATGTCAAACGACGTTCATTTTCAACCAAACTTCACAAAAAGTTCTTAAACCATATTTAAGACATGTACCAGGAATCGGAACCAAAATACGAGCCCGGTACCTATATTTTCGAATTCATTTGCATTTCCATTTTTCCTTACTAATTCAGAAAACAATTTATCAGAAAAAATCTTTTACCGGGGTTATGGACCTCGGATATCAACTCCGGGCACATGCACGAGTCCCATAATTTTCTACGGACCTCCCGGGATTGTCACATCATGGGTTCGGGTCCGTTTACCCTAAATATCGACCAAAGTCAACTATATCAATATTAATATCATAATTCTTCAAATTTCTCACAGAATTCACGTATTTTAACATAAAAACTTTCTGACTTCACGCCCTGACTATGCACGCAAATCAAGGTAGCCATAAGTGAGGTTTCAAAGGCCTCAAAAGAATGAAAAGGAAAGAAATATGGTGATAACCTTTTGGGTCGTCACATTGATGCAGACTGTGCCACGTGACTTGGGCTTTTAGGCCTGAAGTTTATGTGAAATTTGGACTGGTAGGATAGAGGAAATTAATTCATAAATATAAAATTGGGTTTCGAATTAGGTAGCGGGTTCAAGATAAAAGGGTCTACCCTTTTGTTTGAATTCGGACGTTAATTCGAGGCCCGAATTTATAAATGTGAATTAAGTGGCCTTTTGGAGACAAATAATAAATAGAAAATTTTCGTTTGCTTTAGGTTGGCCTTCTAATAATAAAATGAGATGAGCCTCGCCAAACAAAATATGAATTGCAGGGACCTAATTAATTACTTAATTAAAATACTTAGAGATACAGACTGTCTAGAAAATTTTACGGTCTTCCCAAAAAGATAACAACACGTTAGTTATTTTAGGTCCGCATTTAATAAATTTACCTTCCTAATACGGGTGTGCATTTCATGCAACCCAAATCCAAATCCAAAAATGTTGAATAAGTATGTGTCGAGGATTCGGGTGCATTTCATGTGGCGTGATCTGAAAACATGTTCTTATATGATGATCACTTTCGTAATAATCAACTAAAAGCGGTAAATAATTCTAAAAGGCACTATGAGTTTTAACATGTATAAACGAAATTTGCCAAATATAGCAGTTGAGCGACCGTGCTAGAACCACGGAACTCGAGAATGCCTAACCCCTTTTTCCCGGGTTAACAGAATTCCTTACTCGAATTTACGGTTCACGACTATAATATAGAGTCAAACCCTTTCCTCGATTCGGGATTCAAATCGGTGACTTGGGACACCATAAATCTCCCATGTGGCGACTCTGAATCTTAAATAAATGAATTTCATTTTGATTGTCCTTTAATTGGAAAAAATCCTTTTAGTATACCCTTCACGGGGTGTAGTAAGCGAAGAAAGGAGGTGTGACAGTTACAATTATGCAACCTAAAACACACAAAAATATATTCTTAAAACTTAAGAGTTGGAACGAGTTTACCGAATTGCCGAACAAATTCTTGAAAATTGAAGATCGTTGAAGATATACTTCAATTCACCAACTTCACAATTTTTCACGAAATTGTAATAATATAACCAATTATAGTCTATAGAAAAGAAATTAGATATATGCTGAGAGAGATTGATGAATTGGTGAGTAAAAATGAAAGAATGAGGGAGTATTTATAGTTAAGAATTGGAAAAAAGTATCATTATATAAAGTTTGGGGTTAAAATAACGTTTGGGGCCCAAATGGCTATTTTTAATGGCCAACAGATAAATTATGAAGGCCAACAGCTAGATTTTAAAAATCTGACCGTTGGTCCTTTTAAACTTTTTTTTAAAAGAGCCGTTGGAGCCCGTTAGCCTCGGTTGAACCGGCCCAGGCCCGCCTGCCGGTCCCAGGTTTGTGGGCTTAAATAAGTGAATCGGTCAACTATGGGCTTACTACACCATTGGGGACCGACCCTTCGGACCGTTTAGCCCATTAAGACTGCAGGCCCGGTCTGGTCCCGGTCCTAGCCCGGCCCACCATACATCATTATGTACATGTTCATTAAATATCTTTGGTTGTAAACCTTTTGTAAATGAATTTGCAATCATAAGATCTGTTGTAATATGCTCAAGTGACGGTCTTTGTTTTTAAAGTTCCTCCTTGACGGTAATGTACTTTCATTCCATATGTTTGGCCCATTTGGAGTATTTATCATTCTTGGAGAAGAATACTGCTGCAGAATTATCACAGTAAATTTTCAGCGGCTTGGTAATGGTGTCGACAACCCCAAGTCCTAAAATAAAGTTTTGTAGCCATAATGCATGAATTATGGTTTCAAAACATGGCTCAAATTATGCTTCCATCGTGGATATAGCAATGACAAACTGTTTGGCACTCTTCCACGATATCGCTCCTTCAACTAATTGGAACAAATAACCAAACGTGGATTTTCTAGTGTCAATACATCAAGCGAAATCTGAATCTGAGTATCTAACAACTTCCAAATGTTTGGATCTCCTACACATAAACATGTAATCCTTCGTTCCTTTTAGGTACCTCAAAAAAAATTTTGAACCTTCCAGTGATCAATTCCCGGGTTACTCTGATATCTTCCAAACAGTCCGACCGCAAAGCTAATATCAGGTCTTGCGCAAGTTTGAGCATACATCATACTACCATAAATAGAAGAGTAAGAAATTGATTCCATTTCTTTTCACTCTACATCATTCTTAGGGCATTGCATGAGACTAAATTTTCCCCCTTTTTGAATTGGAACAGTTCCTGCTGAACAATTGTTCATATTAAATCTCTCTAGAATTCTTTTGATATAGCCTTTCTGAGACAATCCTAATAATCCTTGTGATCTATGATGGAATATTTCTATTCCTATCACATAGGATGCCTCACCCATAACTTTCATTTCAAAATTCTTAGAGAGAAAATCTTTAGTCTCACGCAATATACCTAAACCATTAGCAACAAGTAGAATATCATCAACATATAGGACTAAAAACATAAACTTTCTCCCACTGATCTTTTGGTAGATACACCTATCAACGGTATTTTCCACAAATCCAAAAGAAGTTCTGATATCATTAAACTTTTTATACCATTGTCGTAAGGCTTGTATAAGTCCATATATTGACTTTTTCAGTTTACACACCATTTGATCGTTTCCTTTAGTTTTGATATACACTTCCTCCTCAAGATCTCCATTAAGAAAGGCAGTTTTCACATCCATTTGGTGTAACTCTAAATCATAATGAACCACCAAAGCCATAATAATTCTTAAGGAGTCTTTCTTTGAGACTGATGAAAAAGTCTCTTTATAATCAATGCCTCCTTTTTTAGTATAACCCTTGGCAACAAGTCTGGCTTTGTATCTCTCAATATTTCCATTTGAATCACATATGGGTTTAAAGACCCATCTACACCCGATTCTTTTAGAACTTTCTGGCAATTCAACGAGATCTCGAACTATATAGTATTACATGGATTTTAACTATTCCTTCATGGCATCAATCCGTTTGGAGGACTCACTACTTTCTATGGATTGTGAAAATGAAACTGGATCCTTATTAAGAATGTCAAAATCTGACTCTTGCAAATAAATCATGTAATCGTTAGAAATAGCCGATTTTCTAACTTTTTGAGATTTTCTTATTGGTATTTCTTGTGGTTCATTTGTGTAATATATTTCTAAGTTAGTTTCTTCATAAAGTATTTCATCCAAATATTGCTCGATGTTGTCAACGTGTTCTTCAACAACTAGAATAATATTTGGTATTTGTGTGGAAGTAGGCACATTTCTGGGTTATAGAATATTGACCCTCACCTCTTTAATTACTAGGGTTATAGAATATTGACCCTCACCTCTTTAATTACTACACTTTTATTTTCAACAATCCCACTAACTTCACCATTCTTAAAGAATCTTGCATTACTAATTTCAACAATACTCGAACTATGGTTTGGACTGTAAAACACATACCCTTTAGATTTCTCTAGGTAACCAATAAAGTAACCACTTACTGTTCGAGAATCTAATTTTTTTCTTGTGGATTATAAACTATAGCTTCCACTGGGCAACCACAAACATGCAGGTGCCTTAAACTAGATTTCCTTCCTGTCCACAGTTCAAAAGGGGTCTTTGGAACTGTCTTACTAGGAACCCTGTTTAATAAATATACAATAGCTTTAAGAGCATACATCCACAATGATTTGGGTAATGAGGAATTACTTATCATGCTCCTAACCATATCCATAAGTGTTCGATTACGCCTTTCTACAATAACATTTTGTTGAGGTATTCCTGGTATAGTATATTGTGCACATATGCCACATTCCTCGAGGAACTTTGCAAATAGACTTGGACATTGTCCTGATTCATTATACTTTCCATAATATTCACCACATCTATCTGACCTAATGATTTTTACCTTTCTATCTAATTGCCTTTCAACCTCACTAATAAACACCTTGAAAGTATCTGTTGCTTGAGATTTTTCTTTCAGCAAATAGATGTATCAATAACATGAAAAATCATCGATAAAAGTGATAAAATATTTCTCTCCACCAAAAGATGGTACATCAAAGGCTCCACAAATATCGGTGTGTATAATTTCAAGAAGCTGAGTGCTTCTTATGGCACCTTTCTTACTATGCTTGGTTTGATTTCCCTTAATGCAATCCAAACATATAGTAAGATCAGTAAAATTTTGATTCGGAAGAATCTCATTATTTACTAATCTTTCTAACCTTTCTTTGGATATTTGACCCAAACGTCTATGCCACAAGTAAGCAGAACTTTCATCTAGTGAACTACATTTAATTCCAATATTATGTTGAACAGTAAGAAGGGATTCAGAAAAACCAATAACAAGTTTCAATTTATATAAACCATCACTAAGAAAACTAGAACCATAAAAAATAGCATTTTTATATAAATTGAAACATGCATTTCCAAACTTTAAATCAAATCCACAAACATTAATTCTTGAAAGAGAAATAATATTCCTAGAAACTGAAGGTACATAAATAGTCTGTAATATTTCAAGGTGACGTCCTGTCTCCATGATCAAACAATAAGTCCTTATGCCTTCAAAGCCTTCATAAGGTCTTCCATGAATAAGAATTCCTTATTTGGATTTATAGTTTGGATCGTAAGGAATCCCTATAACGTAGTAGATACATGAGCAGTTTCACCAGAATCAAGCCACAAAGTATTATTAGTAACTTTTACAAAATTTTGATTCGAAACATACAAAAGCACTAATTGTACCTTTCTTTTCGAACCAAGCTTTACGTTTCAGGCAATCTTTCTAATAGTGTCCTTCCTTGTTACAGAAATGACACGTATGTGCCTTATGTTCCTTGTTAGCATTCTATTGAGCTTTAGCAGGTGCTTTCTTCTTCTTGAACTTGTTGGCCTTCACTTTAAGACCTTTACCAGCTCCTTGACCCATGGTGTTAATAGAATGACCCCCTTGTTTATTCAGTTTGAACTCCTCCTGAGTAAGCATACTTGATAATTCACTAACATTTCACTTATCCTTAATAGTGATAGTTAATTTGGAAAGGCCCATACTCAGGAGGCAACGAGTTCAGAATAAACTGAACCATGAAGGAATCATCCACATTCATCCCCAAGGTCTCAAATTTTGCTGCAATGTTAGTCATCTCGAAGACATAACTTTTCATACGACGTGATCTATCAAACTTCATGGTCGTGAGTTCAGCCATTAGTGTACCAGCGAGAGACTTATCTGCAGAATGAAAATGTTCTTCAAAAAACTTGTCACGACCCCAAACCCGATCGTGATGGCGCCCAGCTATAAAGCTAGGCAAGCCAGACCAACAGTCGTTTTCATATTTAACAACGAGTCCCGAAACCGACAATGTAAGGAGAATTTCATAGTTTATAATATTAATCCAGTAATAATAGAATAATAATAATGAGAAGTGCAAAAACTAATAATAACACCCCCAAAAATCAGGGGTCACGAGTCTAGAGCCTCTAAGCAAAAACTAAATAATAATAGGAATAGCTTAACAAAATACTCAATTCTGAAAGTATATAGATAATAAACTGAAATAAAGAGAGAAGCTAGGTCCTGCGAACGCTAGCAGCTACCTCAGCAACTCGAATACTCTATAAGAAATTGGATTGCTCGTCTAGACCTCCGGCATACCTGAATCTGCACACAAAGGTGCAGGGAGTAGGGGTGAGTACTAAGTACTCAGAGAGTAAAAATCATATAAAATAGCTGAAAGCAAGCAATTCACAAAATACCACAGAGAAAAGCTAAAACTAACAGTCCGATACCTACCAGGAACTAACAACAATAGCAAACCAGAGATAACACAAGTAATTAACAAAGCAAGAATACAATGCAATGCACATGACTGCTACAGCGCGTAGCCGGATCCGTTTAACATTGACGACACTCACTGGGGGTGTGTACAGACTCTGGAGGGGCTCCTTCAGCTCAAGCGCAATATTCATATCATCTGCTACGGCGTGCAGCCCGATCCGTACTTAGTCCATAACATGCATATGAGCCACACAACAGTTCAATTTATTTAGTTTCCAGTTTCAAATTCATTAACAAGGAAAAATACTTTAGTTTATTTAATTTTCCAGGAACATGTAACTTAGCATTTCATAATTGTTATTTCAACCCAGGACCGAGATCAATGATTTTACAAATTATGCTATCACATATATATATCCCCTAAGGATACTACAGGTCGGCACAAGGCCCCAAATATGGCTTATAGCCCACATATATACTCAACACAAAGTGCGTTTCAATCGCCAATATAGTATTATTCTTGTTCGGGATGGACCAAGTCACAATCCCCAGTCATAACCAATCCCGCACCTGCCGTGGGATGCGAGTCATGCCCTAAATAGCGTCAGTATGTGATAAGTCGGGGTTTCAAACCCTCATACTATCATATATACTAACTACTCACCTCTAACAAGTCGTGGACATGTCCGCAATGCCTTTTCCTCTAATATAGACCTCCTCACGCGTCTAGTCATAACCACAACGAATACATAAATATGGATCAAAGAAATATAACCCAATAAAAAATACTCGAAAAGTACTGAAATTGACGAAGTTGGTAAAACCCGAACCCGAGCCTACTTCTCGAAAAATTCTAAAAAACATACCGACGGATTCCCCTTCTCGTCACGAGTCCGTACATAAAAAGTTCATCAAAATTGGAGTCTGTATAACCCCTCAAATTCCAACTTTACACCTTCTTAGGTTTTAAGCCCTAACCTCCAATTTTACCCCTTAAATCCTTGGTTTTTTAGTTTTTAATCTAAGTTTTTACATCATAACAACATAATACAAGTCTAAGAACTCTTACCTGATGAAATACCACGAAATTTCTCTTAAAATCGCCTCAAAAGCCTCTTCTTGTTCCAAAATTGGAAGAAAACTCGACATGATCATTATAGGTATACTTTTCACGCGTTTTACTACTCTCAATTGATTCCTTGTGAAATTCTAATGAATTTAGGCTTTTGAATCACTCAATTTGACCTTATAATGAAGGGAATATGTAGGTTTTACGATTAGCAAATAGTGCAGGTTTTTAATACGTCGTCAGGGGCAATTTCGTTACTAACCTGAAAATCTGGGCAACCTTATTAAAATGGCCATAAAATCCTCATACGATGTCCAAATTCGATGACTCTTTTTGCTACGGTTCCGTAATTACAATAAAAATCTAATGCTTAATTCAAAACGGTAATCCGAGCTTATTTGTTCAGTATGGTACCCCTTTATGTCCAAAGACACGACGTTGAAACATCAAATAAGAGCGTGATCACAACCCGAAATACACCCGAGGCCCCCCGGACCTCAACCAAAGGCACCAACATATCCCTAAATATCATGAAAACTTGTTCCAATCATCAAAACACACCTAACAACACTAAAATCATCAATTCACATTGGATTCAAGCGTAAGTTCTTCAAAAACTTCCAAAACACGCATTCGATCAAAACCCAACCATACGATGTCCGAATGACCTGAAATTTCGCACACACATCACAAATCACATATCGAAGCTACAAAAACTCTCAGAATTCCATTCCGATCCTCGAATCAAAATCTCACCTATCAACTAGAATTCGCCAATATCCAACATTAGCCAATTCAAGCCTAATTCTACACCGGACCTCCGAATTCAATTTCAATTGTTCTCCTAAGTCATAAATCATCCCCGAAACTAGTCGAATCCTCATAAATCCATTCTGAGCCTTCTAACTCATAAGTCAGCATTTGGTTGACTTTTCCAAACTACCTTCTCATAAAGAGACTTATTGTCTCATTTCTAACTGAATTCTACTCGATTTACTTCAAATTCTACAAACACATGTAATGAAACATATAGAAGCATAAAACAAGGAAAATGAGGTTGTAACTCCCGTAACAACCAGTCAGGTCGTTACATCCTCCCCAACTTAAACAAACGCTCATCCTCGAGCGTATCAAGAGTTGTTCTAAAAGCCAACTAGTAGCTGAATGACCTTACCAACCATATACCTGAGGTGATCCTTCGTCACCCTATCTCGCATAGACCCGATAACACAATACATCAAAATTTTCAAAGTCTATTTAATCTGTATACCAAACCATAGAACCATGTTGCACTTTCCGAAAATCATACAGAAGATCAGAAATTAACATCTGAACTCAGTGTAAGCCCGAACCAGCTGTAATAACCCATACTTGCACCCTCAGGTGAAAACATATGATATACCGCCTAAACCAAATAATTGGAATCATAACTTCTATTCACAACAGTTGTCCTCAGCAACCAATTATCGGTAGAGAACCTCTTATTAGCTAGAGCCTTATTCCCACACTTTCCTATACTTCCAATGATGCATGAAACACGCTATAAACCATAATCATCTCTCAGATTAACCATTCATGAAACCACTTCCCTTAATTGATATCACAACAGATTTCCGGGTCAAACCTCAATATTATCTTCTTAACAAGTTGAGATCAAATATGTCTGTATTCATTAATGAACCCAACAATCACCTCGAATCAAACACCACTCTGGTGATATGATACCTCAATACAAGTCTAGACCACATCTTGCATAATACATGCACCTGTAAGGAATGATCTGAACACACTTAAATCATAACAAATAACTCAATGAAAGAGCTGCACCTCAAGCTTATCAATACCATCACAATACAAGGCTGAGACCCCGTCTCACATCATAGAAATAGAATGCCTAAATCTATCCCGAAAGGTCATAACTCTTGTAGCCTCGCTACAATGCACGATCATATCAACATAGTTACACCTGAAGCACCTCAAGTGGCTATGCTCAAAATCAACAACCACGCACATTTGATGTCGGAAACTAACGCAATTCATTACACCTACGGTGAAACAGAGAACACACAACACACAACCTGATACACCACTACCAATGCTCCATACACCGAGCAATACTCAATTACTCTTCCTGCTTGACTTTCTCTATGAATTCTCAATGGAACCGCACCACATGTTCCCATAACTAACAAATCATAATGTCTCACAACATTGAAAGACAACTCCTAGCTTTTCTCAGATCATTAACAAGCTCAATAACGATAGACTCAACATATTCCTTAATGGTACAACTCAACGTCAACCAAGCTAGCTCCACCAAAATGCGTAGCCATATCGGCCTGCCAACAAATTTAGTACCAGGAAGCTTGAAAATGTTTCTTTCACTTCTATAACTCCTGTTGAAGGCACTAAATAAATACTGAAATCCACAATCTCACCCGGTTACTTGCCCGGCCACATGAGACGCATCCGAAAAGTCCCTCGATAATAGAACGGGATCAATGATAGCAACCTTTACACTGACATCTATCACAAATGCCCAATTAAGAAAGTACTCCTTCCCATTTGTCCGATGGTTCTTGGAAACATAAATCACTCTACCAAAATATATTCTAATGCACTTCACCACTTAACCCGTGTCATTCCTGGCGTAGCCCCTAAGGAAATAGTTCAAAATCACCCAACTCTACGACAACCAGTCTGAATTCCAACATTACATCCAAAATATAACACACCAGTGAATAATGATCCACCACTACAACATAGCCTATGCATCAGAACTCCCTATAACACATGAATCATCATACTTGCTCCCAGTTTCCACCGTGCGAATGCATGCACCCATCAAGTATCCATTTATTCTGTGATGACCCGGCCTGTCATCATGTGAGTTATCACCTTGTTTTCCCCGTTATATGCTTTTTCATGTTTCAATATGTGTGTTTGGTGAGTTTGAGTCAATCCGAATCGATTTTGGTTGAAAATGAGACAAATAGTCTCTTAGAAGAAGGAATAGTTGGGAAAAGTCAACCGGATGTTGACTTGTGAGTTAGAGAGCTTGGAATCAAATTCTAATGATTTGGTTAGCTTTGGGAGGTCATTTGTGGCTTAGGATAGTGATCGGAATTTAATTTGGAGGTCCAGTGTAGAGATAGACTTGAATTGGCTAAGATAGAAATTTGGCGGAATCCGATCAATAGGTGATATTTTGATCCGAGAGTCAGAATGAAATTTTGAGAGTTGTAGTAGCTCTGTTAGGTGATTTTGGATATGCCTGCAAATTTTCAGGTCATTCGGACATCATTTGGTCGGGTTTTTGATCAGAAGTGAATTTTGAAAGTTATAGTTAAACTTAAGCTTGAATTTGTTAAAAATGGATGATTTTGGTGATTCCAATAGTGATTTTATGATTCAAACAAGTTTAAATGATGTAATAGATCCTATCTGTGTTTTTAGTTGAGGTCCCGAGGGCCTCGGGGTGATTTCGGATGGTTAACGGGAAAATTTGGGCTGCAAAAGTCAGAAATTGCAGAGCGGAATTGCTCTCTGCGATTGCAAGCCTTGGGCTGCGATCGCATAGAAGAAGTTAGAGGAGCCAAGAAATTGCTCTATGTGATCGCGTGAATCGGGATGCGATCGCATAGGCTTAGGCGCTTGGTCAGTGCGATCGTGTATAAAGGAGACACCAGTGCTCTGCAATCGCATGGCTTGTCCTGCGATCGCGTAGAGGAAATTTGTGGCTTGGAATTTTTGTCCTATGAGATCGCAGGAGGCGGTGATGTGATCACATAGAGTATGCTATAGTGATCCAGGCAGAATGTTAAAAACATTTCATCCGCGAACCCCAGCTCATTTCCACCATTTTTTAGCAAGCTTGGGAGCTTTTGTCGAGTTTTTTGAAGGGATATCGTTGGGAATTAATTGAAGGTAAGTTTTATGAGTTAAATACATGATTTTATCAAAGAATCTTCCATTAATTCTCTGAATTTGGGTAAGAAATCAAGAAAATTATGGCTTTGAGCAAAAATCTTAAAATGAGGATTTGAAGGACCATTTGTGGTCCAAATTGGGATTTCTTGGTATGTACGGACTCGTGGAAAGACGAGGATTCCAAAAATGTGAGTTTCATAATTTTTCGAGAAGCATACCGAAAGTCGGGTTTTGACAACTTCGTGGGTTTTGGTGCAAAATTGAGTTATTTCGATTGGGTTATGTCTATTTAGCCTATTTTGATGTATTTTTATTGATTTTGATCAGATTGGGCATCCGAGGAGGTTGATTTGCGAGGCAAGCGCAAGGCTAGCTAGGACTTCTACCAATTCGAGGTGAGTGGTGGTAGTAAATGATGTACTGAGGGTTTGAAACCCCGTACTTGCATCATACAGTGCTATGCACGCGCCATGTGACGGGCGTTGTAGTATTGTGACTGAGGATTTGGACTTGGTCCTTCCCAATGGATAGTTTATTGTGTATCATGACTGAGATTGAGCTTATAACTGTGTAATTAGGCTAGTAGCCATGTTTGGGGCCTTGTGTCGATCTGTAGAGTATTAGGGAAGCCTGTAGAGCTAAGTGACCCTTATATCATGTTGGACACATACACTCAGCCGTAATAATAGCTGTATAGAATATCACGAGCCAGTACAAGATGTGTACTTTGAGAGAGACTACCTGGGGTGGGATTCCCTGTTCTAGCTGAGTGGGCCTGAGAGGCCAAGTCTATATTAACTAAGATAGGGTCGAGGACCCACTGTGAGGTATTTATATACATACCAAATCGGTATGCACACCGACATATATATATATATATATATATATATATATATATATATATATATATATATATATATATATATAGGATCGGGCTGTACGCTGTAGCACTATATAATCGGACTGCACACCGCAGTGATATATATGTGGATCGGACTGCACACCGTAGTGATATATATGTGGATTGGACTGCATGCCGCAGTATCATTACGCTTGGGCTGAAGGAGTCCTTCCGGAGTCTGTACACACCCCCAGTGAGCACCGTCGACGTTAAATGGATCGGTCTGCACGCCACAATGCTATATATATTGGATCGGGCTGCACGTCGCAGTGCTATATATATTGGATCGGGCTGCACGCCGTAGTGCTATATAAATTAGATCAGGCTGCACGCCATAGCATATTTATATATATATATATATATATATATATATATATATATATATATATATATATATATATATATATATATATATATATATATATATATATTGGATCGGGTTGCACGCCGCAGCAGTATGAGTGAGGGTTAGGTCAGTGTGGGATTATTGTGAGATGACTTACCTGTGAGGTTACCCTTAGAACTATTTAGTGATAGTATATGTGTTCTTATTTTCAGTTTTTGTTTATTAATATTACTCACTGAGTTGAAATATACTAACCCCACTCCCCCACACTTTCTGTGCAGATTCAGGTGTTCAGGAGGGCAGTTGAGCTATCGCAGCTGCTACATTACTATTATTTCGAGGAGACTTCGAGGTAGCTGCCGGCGTCTGCGGGACCTGATCTCTTCCTCCTTATCATTTTGTAATTTCTATTCTGCCTAAACTTGATTTGTGTAGGATATTTCCATCTATAGTGGTTCAGACTTGTGACACAGCAATTGTTGGGCTGTATTTCTATATTTCTGTTTCCACACTTATTGTTTGATATGAAAACAAGCTAATAATGTTAATTGATCAGTACTAATTAATAATTGGATGTTAATATAGATAACATGGTCGGGCTTGCCTAGCAATGTGTTGGGCGCCATCATGACCGGGGTTTGGGTCGTGACAAGTTGGTATTAGAGCCTAGGTTAACAGGTCTTGCAAGTTATGAGCCAGTTTAGTAGAGTCTCGTGGATCAGTACAGGGACGCCTGTGCTTATCCTCGGGAGGCTACAAACCTTTTAGTAAACACTTCACATTCTTGGAATTCTTATCGTGCGTACTAGATTCAGCTTGTGATGTAATCCTTGAAATTTCCTTCTACATGTCTATAAGCGCACTCAAGTTCTTAGTGATAAATTTTCCTTGATGGCTTGTGATTCCCCGATCGAGGGGCGAGATATAATCTTTGTGAGTTCATGTTGGGCCAGTCGGGAGGACTTGAGGCTGGATCTTTGTCTATAGCTTGAGCACCAAGGTGTTGATTTTTCAAACTGGGTGTTTGTATCCTTATGAAATCATATTTGTGGTGTTAGAGTACTGACAAGGCACAAGTGGTTCTGTTCATTTAGGGCATGTGATTTACAGTTGAATAAAGGTGAATGACTCTCATGAGAATTGTATTACTGTGTTCAAGGTTTTGCATATGACAATCTTGTGTCCTAAGTTTGTGTTTGTGGCTAGGGACTATGTTTTCATTAGAAGAGATCAAGACTTGTGTTATATTATGTGAATGATAGGATTCGATGTAACCGTATTGGAAGGTAATGATAACGAATTCAAATCGCAGGAAGTTCTTCAAAGTAAAGTATTGTAGAATGTGGTACTGCTGGGAAACATTGAGAGAGTATTCAGTGGCCTATGGGTCTTAGACCATGTGGTCTTATGTACGAGTCTCGTGTGGTAACATGAGTTGAGGTATTGTGGTGCTACAGTAAAGGCTAATATTAAATTAAAGATGAATCAGAAAGGAAATTGGGTAAATGGAACAACTTGTTAATAAACCGAAACGGTATGATAAGGATACGATTAATTCCTGGTATGTGTTCGAAGTAATGAGTCTTGCAGATATTGTGCAACAAAGCTCTTGAGTGGTGGCAGTTGCATAGCTCGATGTGGGTAGAAGGACTCAGTCTTGGCAGTTTAACTTATGCAATGAAATTGGGAGACAGAGTTTGTGATGTGTTTTACCGTGGTTTAAAAATGAGTGTATTTCCTGTTGGTATGCGAATCTTGGAATTTGTAATGAGTTTTCTTCTATATGGGATCATGAAAGTCCTTGACTAGTTGAGTGCGTCAATGTTTGTGGCGTAGGAAACGGATAGAAGTTTCCATGTTATCTTAGTGTGGTATGGTATATGCGATGAGTTATGGAAAGTTGCTAATGGCGTGTTCGAGGTTTTGAGATCGGTTCATAATATATGGGAAGACATTAAAATTCTTGAGCAACGCGGGCAGTTGTAGGTGATTTAAGAATCGATCTTTCTGGTGATTAAGGAAAAATGGTACTGCTATTCTAGTGATTTGGCAGGGTATATGGTCAAAAAAGACAAGGTAATGTAAACTGATAATATCCGTTGGTATTGCGGTATTCTCTTGTTGAATCAACTGTAATGACTGAGTTGTTGACGGCATAGGGAAATTTTTGAATGACTTTCGTGGTATGATTGGATGCTTGATGTGCGTTATGTATTCTTACGGTGGAGTGTGGAATCAGGCATAGTGATTCGTGTGCTATATATGTGCTGGAGACTAGGGGTATACATCAGATTATGTTCCAGCATGGTAGATATACCCCAGGACCAGCAGACGGTTGGTAGGTATGTCAGTGTAGAGGTCACTGCCATCAATTTAGCTTCGGTATTGAGGAACTTTGTCGGACGTGTTTTTTGTGGCCGAATTGGAGGCTATATATGTCTCCTGTAATGAGCAACTTGACTCGATGTGCATTCCCTTTTGCTAGATTTATGCATGTATCAGGTGGCACGCCATCACAGGTATGGTATCTGGATCGGGTGACATGCCGCCACAGGTATGGTATCTGGATCGGGTGGCACGTCACCACAAGTATGGTATCCGGATCGGGTGGCACGCCGCAACGGTTATGTTATTGGAGCGGGTTGCATGCCGTAATAGTGCGACGTGGAAAATAGTTTCCTATATGTTACCTTGTATACAATACTTCCTAGCTTCTGAGAAATAGTCCGTATTGGGTATCGCTGGGGGAAATAGCACATCGGTTGTGTCCTTTCAGGATTTGATAGCGTATATTAGTTGTATCACCGGGGGTGTGATTAATTGCTTGAGTTCAGACCTAAATATGTGTGTGGCTGACCGTTTTGGGCATGGTGACTTGAGGTTCCTCATGAGTAATAGTATTTGGATAGAATCATGAGTCGTAGCAAGGCCACGTGATGTTATGACATTTCGAGGAGGATTCGTGTACTCTATGATGTGAGACGGGATCTCAGTTTTATGTTATGATGATACGGAGGAATTGAACTACGGTTCTTTTGTTTGAGTCAGTTGTTATGATTTGAGTATGATCAGACATTTCTTATTGGAGCCTGTGTTGTGCTCATCGCGGCTTGGGCCGGTGTTGAGGTGTCATATCACCATTGCAGTGTATTACAATCCAAAGGACCGTTGGAGTCAATATTGAGTGTGAACATATGCGATTTCAGCTGGTTAGAAAGGTAATATTGAGGTTTAGCTCCGAGAACTGTTGTGGTATCAGTCAAAAGGGAAATGGAATTCATAAATGTTCGACTTGAGAGATGGATTCGATATATTGTGTGTTTCGGTTGCCGTGGGCAGTATATTAGTGTGTTGGAATAAGACTTTAGCTAATGAAAAAGAGTCTTCTATTGGTATTTGGTTATTGCGGGCAACTGCTAAAGGTAGATGCCATCACCTCGAGTGTTTGGGTGGTGTAGCACATCATATGGTCTCATCGGGAGTGGAGAGTATGGGTTTTTACAGTTGGTTCGGGTGTATCCTGAGTATAGGCATGGGATTAGGATCTAGTATATGATTTCGGAAAGTGCAATGTGGTCTATGGTTCGGATGGGCTATGAAATTCCAGCTATAGTGTGTATCGGACTTATGTGAGATAGGGTGACGTGGGATCACCCCGAATAAATGCTTGGTAAGGTCATTTAGCTATTGGGTTACTTCTAGTAAACCTCTTGGTCCGCTCGAGGACGAGCGTTTGCTTAAGTTGAGGAAAATGTGATGACCCGGCCCGTCATCATATTAGTTATCATCCCGTTTTCCCCGTTATATGATTGTTCATGTTTCAATATGTGTGTTTGGTGAGTTTTAATCAATCCAAGTCGAGTTTGGCTGATAATGAGACAAATAGTCTCTTAGAAGAAGGAATAGTTGGAAAAAGTCAACCGGATATTGACTTGTGAGTTATAGAGCTCAGAATTGAATGCTGACGATTCGGTTAGCTTCGGGAGGTCATTTGTGGCTTAGGAGAGTGATCGGAATTTAATTTGGAGGTCCGATGTAGAAATAGACTAGAATTGGCTAAGTTAGAAATTTGGCGAAATCCGATTGATAGGTGATATTTTGATCCAGGAGTCGGAATGTAATTCCGAGAGTTGCAGTAGCTCCGTTAGGTGATTTTGGATATGCCTGCAAAATTTTAGATCATTCGGACATCGTTTGGTCGAGTTTTTGATCGAAAGTGAATTTTGAAAGTTATAGTTCAACTTAAGCTTAAATTTGTGGAAAATGGATGACTTCGGTGATTTCGATAGTGCTTTTATGATTCGAACAAGTTTGAATGATGTAATAGATCGTATCTATGTTTTTAGTTAAGGTCCCGAGGGCCTCGGGGTGTTTTCGGATGGTAACGGGAAAATTTGGCTGTAAAAGTGCGGCAAAAATTGTAGAGCAGAATTGCTCTCTGCGATTGCGAGCCTTGAGCTGCGATCACATAGAAGAAGTTAGAGGAGCCCAGAAATTGCTATATGTGATCGTGTGAATCGGGATGCGAGCACATAGGCTTAGGTGCTTGGTCAGTGCGATCGCGTGGGAGTTCCTGCGATCGCGTATAAGGGAGACACCAGTGCTCTGCAATCACATGGCTTGTCCTGCGATCGCGTAGAGGAAATTTGTGGCCTGGAATTTTTGTCCTATGAGATCGCAGGAGGCAGTGATGCAATCGCATAGAGTATGCTACAGTGATCCGAGCAGAATGTTAAAAACATTTCATCCGCGAACCCCAGCTCATTTCCACCAAGTTTGAGCAAGCTTGGGAGCTTTTTTCGATGGTATTAAAGGGAGTTCGTTGGGAATTAATTGAAGGTAAGTTTTATGAGTTAAATACATGATTTTATCAAAGAATCATCCATTAATTCTATGAATTTGGGTAAGAAATCAAGAAAATTAGGGCTTTGAGCAAAAATCTTCAAATGGGGATTTAAAGGACCATTTATGGTCCGAATTGGGAGTTCTTGGTATGTATGGACTCATGGAAAGATGAGGATTCCGAAAATGTGAGTTTCATAATTTTTCGAGAAGTGTACCGAAAGTTGGATTTTGACAACTTCGTGGGTTTTGGTGTAAACCGAGTTATTTCGATTGGGTTATGTCTATTTAGCCTATTTTGATGTATTCTTATTGATTTTGATCAGATTGGGTATCCGAGGAGGTTGATTTATGAGGCAAGCACAAGGCGAGCTAGGACTCCGATTCGAGGTGAGTGGTGGTAGCAAATGATGTACTGAGGGTTTGAAACCCCGTACTTGCACCCTACAGTGCTATGCTGAGATGAAACACGTGTTATATGACAGGCGTGGTAGTATTGTGACTGGGGATTTGGACTTGGTCCTTCCCAATGGATAGTTTATTGTGTATCATGACTGAGATTGAGCTTATAACCATGTAATTGGGCTAGTAGCCATGTTTGGGGCCTTGCGCCGATCTGTAAAGTATTAGGGAAGCCTGTAGAGCTAAGTGACCCTTATATCATGTTGGACACATACACTCAACCGTAATCATAGCTGTATAGCTTATCACGAGCCAGTACTAGATGTGTACTCTAAGAGAGACTACCTGGGTGGGATTCCCTGTTCTAGCTGAGTGGGCTTGAGAGGCCAAGTCTATATTGACTGAAATAGGGTCGAGGACCCGCTGTGAGGTATTTATATACATACCGGATCGGGCTGCACGCCGCAGCAGGTACGATTATACATACCGGATCGGGCTGCACGCCGCAGCATTATATATATATATATATATATATATATATATATATATATATATATATATATATATATATATATATATATATATATTGGATCGGGCCGGACGTGAGCGCGCAATATATATTGGATCGGATCGCACGCCACGGTGATATATATGTGGGTCGGACTGCACGCCGTAGTGATATATATCTGGATCGGACTGCACGCCGCAGTATCATTGCGCTTGGGCTGAAGGAGCCCCTCCGGAGTCTGTACACACCCCCAGTGAGCTCCGTCAATGTTAAATGGATCGGGCTGCATGCCGCAGCGCTATATATATTAAATAGTAGACGAATTATATATATATATATATATATATATATATATATATATATATATATATATATATATATTGGATCGGGTCTGCACGTCGCAATATTTTATATATATACATATATGTTGGATCGAGCTGCACACCGCAGCAGTATGAGTGAGGGTTAATTCAGTGTGGGATTATTGTGAGACAGTTGTGGACTGGAAATGGACTAATCACTAGGGAGATGACTTACCTGTGAGGTTACCCTTAGAACTGTTTAGTCAGGTATTCTTATTTTCAGTTGTTATTTATTATTATTACTCACTGAGTTGAAATATACTCACCCTACTCCCCCTGCACTTTCTGTACAGATCCAAGTGCTTAGGAGGGCAGTTGAGCTATCGCAGCTGCTACATTACTATTATTTCGAGGAGACTTCGAGGTAGCTGCCGGCGTCTGTAGGACCTGATCTCTTCCTCCTTATCATTTTGTCATTTCTATTCTACCTAGACCTGATTTGTGTAGAATATTTCCATTTGTAGAGGCTCAGACTTGTGACACCGTGATTGTTGGGCTGTATTTTGTATATTTCTGTTTCCATACTTATTGTTTGATATAAAAACAAGCTATTAATGTTAATTGATCAGTACTAATTAATAATTGGATGGTAATATGGATAACATGGTCGGGTTTGCCTAGCAATGTGTTGGGCGCCATCATGACCGAGGTTTGGGTCGTGACACATTCAATGAGAGATATTAAAAAATTTCCCTAATCATTTGAAGCTCTCTTATCTGATCGTTTAGAAGGAATCACTACACATCCTATGCTCTGCATGACATACACATGCCTTGTGCAAATTCTTACAATACTGACATGACAGATGAGATCTGTATACATTCTTAGCCACCGTCGAGACAACAATTCATTAGTTTTATGCTCTTGGCGAGAACTATCCCCTTATTCTGAACCAAACAATGGTCTTAGATCTTTACTTTACTTCATATGCTCAGATTGCACCGATCTCGAATTCAATGGTCTTGTCTCACCCAGTACGAACTGCTCAGTCAATAAGCCATTCCAGACGTAGTTAAATGTCGCATGATGCCCCAATGTTCCAATAGGCTACCAATTCAAATGCGGTACTAAAGAAAACGAGCTCTAGAAGGAATTATCAAATCCTACGCACTTACACAGACTTTCCTTAGGATACAGGAAGCAAGGCATACAAAAATGGCATATACAAAACTATACTCGATATTACACTGTTGCGGTGTGCAACCCAATCCAGATAACATACCTTTGGTGGCGTTCTACCCGACCCATGCATAGATCTCACATAAAGAGATGCACAGCAAGATGAATTTGCTCATTACAACATAATACCGAGTATCGGTCGTACGCATGCTAAGTGCATAATAATATCTCTGAGGGACATATAGCATTATAAGCTACAACACTCAAGCACAACTGAGGTGCAATGTACAACCTGAATCTCAAGAGCCAAGATGCTCATATAACATCATTCCTACGTGGATTCATAACATATAGCAATTTCTCAAGCCTTCTCACGACTCACCCAGAGCAATGCATCACTACGCGAAATATCAAACAAAGAAACATCAACCTAACTACTCCTCCACGAGGACCACGTTATGAAAATGCACACATCTAGCCTGATATAGAGCCATTATTCACATTAAATCTATCCACCGACTTCAAGCCAATTCTGATCATACAGAACTAGTCTAATAACCTTTCAAAGGACCATAATCACTTCCATTTTCTTCATAGAACACATAAACAACCATCATAATCAGAGTAATCCTCCCTAGTTCACAACCCAATAGGCCAAGTGCCTTCTAGGCATGGATTCTTCAATTTAACGACACTATCACAACTTTCATACTTGGTTTACCTCTTTAATCAGTCAAGTGACTGCATGCCACACATATATAATTTTCCAGTAGGACACACTCCCAGAACCTACCGCAACAATATTTGGGGTGTACCTCCAAACCACCGGTCACACTAACGTTGCAGAGCGATCGAGAATTAAAAAAAGTTTCAAATACCTATGATACTAAGGCATAATTAACACTACTCCGCATCATCAAATTCTTGCACATCATTATAACTGTTATCTTCTGATATCATAACTTACATAATACAAAATCTATTCAAGTATAGAGAAACAATTTTGTTTCTCTCGGTAAGTTAATGATGAAAACGTGGACCAAGTGAAGTGAGATTTTTTATGTGAAAACTTCGTACGGAAAGATTTTTATTCAAATCGAAAAAATTTCAAAATCACACCGCCTCAAAATAATCCATGTAAGAAGTACATTCTAATTCTAAAGCTCGAGTTTGATGTGACTAATAAGTCCCAAAATAATTTTGATTCTTAACACATACTGTTATTGGGTTATTCCCATCAATTGCATATATAATCCAAAGTTAGAAACATTAACAAAGGAATAATCTTACATCACAAAGAAGTCACAATACCGTAATCCGTAAGGGTTTATGTATAACTTTATTTTTTTTATGAAGATTATCAATTCAAATTCCAAGCTCTGATACCACATGTAAACATAAACTGTAAGTCATATCAGGATCTTGAACATGATAATCTTATATATAATCATCATAGAAAATATACCTGAACCGGAATTCATTATCTTGAAGCGGGAGCGATAATTGAAATTGATTTCTCGCCCCTTGCCCTAGCTTTCGTTACCACCGACCTTAGAGATGGAAGAGAGAAAAAGAATACTGTAACCCTAATGGGTGGGGAGAGGACCAATTTATAGTGGTTGTTATTTAATCCGGTACGTCAATCAAGTAACCAATCGGACGAATGAGATTTTCTCATTAATTAAATATTAATTATGGGCCTATTATTATTGAGCCACATATAATGTGGGAAATAACTTACAGTACGCCCATTGAAAACGCTAGTTAACTTCATTTTTATTTAAAATATTTGTTTTACATTCTATACCTACTTTATAAAAATTTATTTACTTTTAACATTTTTAATATATTTGTATGCAATTAAACAAATTACACCTTTTAAGGGATTAGATTATCACGCTCCAACTTTATAACCATCATCATCAAGAATTAGGAATTATGGTTATACATTTCCACCAAACATATGAATTTCATGTTCCAAATAAACAAACTCTCGAAACCTTTCCTATGGCATGTGGGTGCAAAATGAGGAAGAATGTGAAAATAAAATATTAATTTTTTACAAGACAATACGTCTTTATCATTTATTTGTTAAAAGAAGTTTTCTTCCTTTATGTTTTTGTCTTATATCTATATAACCAAAAGAAAAGTTAAAATACGGTAAAACTATTTTAATTGGTGATACAATATCCAAACTACAGAAATATTAAAATATATTATTCAAACCCATACACCATAATATTCTAATTAAAATTATAATATTCAAATCAAACATGCCACAATATTCTAATTTAGAATATAATATTCAAATCGAACAGACCATAATTTTCTAATAAAATACAATATTCAAACCAAACATACCAAAATATTTTAATATATGATATATTATGCAAACCAAACATACCAAATTACAATTGATTAATGAAGAATATAATATTCAAACCAACACACCATAATATTCTAATAAAGAATACAATATTTGAAATCAAACATATCACAATATTCTAATTTAGAATATATATTCAAATCAAATATACCATAATATTTTTTGATTTAGAATATAATATTCAAACCAAACATACCACAATCAAATATACTTTTATTTATATTTATTGTGTATATATTATTTTACTTGGAATATAAACATTCTTTAATAGGAATAGCATACAATAATTAGTTTACTGTATACTTGTATATTGTATAGAAGAAGATGAACTTCCTTTAACGACAAGATACCCATAGTAAGAAAAAAATATTTAATGGATAATCCTAGTTTGTTCTTTAATTTTGGTCCAAGTTTGAAACAATGGAGTAAGATTTCAGTGTACTTGCAGTGTATCTATAGCTTTCTATAATTAAGGTGTGATGACCCGGCCCGTCGTCACGATAATTACCACTCCGTTACCCATTTATTTATATGTTTCATGTTTGTATATCAGTGTTAGAGTCTATCGGGTGAGTTAGGAGTGATTCTGGTTGAAAATGAGGCATATAGCCTTGTGAAATGAAGCTTGTTTATGAAAAGTCAACCTGGAGTTGACTATGTGGTTAGAGGGCTCGAAATAAAATTATGACAATGTGATTAGTTCTGGGGGTGATTTGTGACTTAGGGGAGCGATCGGAATTGAATTTGGAGGTCCGGTGTAGAAATAGGCTTGAATTGGCTAAGTTGGAATGTTGGCAGAATCCGATCGATAGGTAAGATTTTGATCTGTGAGTCGGAATGGAATTCCGATAGTTGCACTAGCTTCGTTAGGTGATTTTGGATATGTCTGCAAATTTTCAGGTCATTCGAACATCGTTTGGTCGGGTTTTTGATTGGATGTTATTTTTGGAAGTTCTAGTTGAAACTTAAGCTTCAATTCGCCTTGGTTTGATAATTTCCGTGTTTAAGGGTGTGTTTTTATGATTGGAACAAGTTCGTATCATATTTTGGAGTAGGTTGGTGGTTTTTGTTGGGATCATGGGGGCCTTGGAGTGAATCCGGGGGTCCAAACGGGCCATTTTTTATTAGAGAAAACAGTAGAATTGTTGTCATAACTGCAGAGCCAATTTGCTCTCTGCGATTGAATGAGGAGCCATGCGATCACGTAGAAGGATTTTGTGAGGCATTGGATTTGTTCTCTGCGATCGCATAGCCTAAGCTGCGATCGCATAGTGAAGGGAGGTGAAGCACTGCGATCGCGAGGCCCGGACTGCAATCGTATAGAGACTTTTGAGAGGCAGCTATTTCTTATACTATGCGATCGCATAGTGTTGATTGCGATTGCATAGAGTGTTTTGGAGCTCAGCAAAAATTAATTAATTGCGATCGCATGCCAAGGGCTACGATCGCATAGAGATAAGTACCTGACAGAGAGGTTAAAAACCAGAACATTTCAGTCGCGAACGTACACTATATTTCTTCCATTTTTGAGTTCCTTGAGAGCTAAGTAACCGTAATTGAAGGGGATTTTATCGAGAAAATAATGGAGGTAAGTTTTATGGTCTAAATACACGATTTTATCTTAGAATCTTCAATTATTTCACTGAAAATGGAAGGATTAATGGGGGATTTTTGCTCTAAGCTTGGGTTATGGTAAATCATCGATTTGAATGGGCAAGTTACATTTTCGGAATCCTTATCTCAACACGAGTCCATACATATAAAGTTTATCAAAACCGAACTCCGTTTGTAATTTTTCAACAAGCCTACCGAAAGTCGGGTTTTGGCAACTTTGTGGTTTTTGGTGAAATTTGAGTTGTTTCGATTGGGTAATGTCCGTTCAGCCTATTTTGATACATTTCTATTGATTTTGATCAAATTCTATACCCGTGGAGGCCGATTCTCGTGGCAAGGGCATTGCGTACTAGTCTTCGAGCCGAGTCGAGGTGAGTAATGGGTGTGGGTGATGACCAGCGGGTTCAAAACCCCAGTATATCACTATGTGATGCTGTATTGAGGTGAGACACGTACTCTCCTGTGAGTGCGGGGTCGAATTTGATTGGGACTATGGCTTAGTCTGACCTGTTGATACTATACTAGGTTGTTGGCTATTATTGAGCCGGTGAACCTCCTACTTGGATGGTTGTGGATATCTTTGGGCTATGAGCCATCTATTGGGATCCCGCGAGGATCGTTGTTATTGTTTCTATGATATTGACGTGCTATTTTGATACCAGTCCTGAGCTATTATTGTCTAAAATGGTTTTCCAAACTCTGGAATTTCTGAAACACTATTTTCTACTGAAAATGTTAAAAAGAGATTTCAAATACTGTTTTCTGATCCTGTGAGGCTGCATTGCATTGTAGCTGACTGGTAGTGGATCGGGCTGCACGTCGCAGCATATCATGATATTGTGCTTGGGCTATAAAAGCCCCTCCGGAGTCTGAACCCCCACAGTGAGCACGGGTACCCAAATGGATCGGGCTACGCGCCGTAGCGATCATATTCATGCATTCTATTACATTTAGCTATACCTGTTATTCTGATAGCTGATATTGTTGGTTCTGATATTACTCATGTTGATAACTGATACAAGATATTGTGTATAGATTTACTTAGTGTTGTATTGGGTTTTCTTACCTTCGTTGTCTTACCCCTGCTTATTACCACTGAGTTGGAAGTACTTCTGCACCATGTGTGCAGATCCAGGTACATCGCAGCAGAGCTGATTCTATAGCTGCTTGGGAGTTGCATTTGGACAGTCGAGATAGCTGCCAACGTCCGCGGGACCTGACTCTCCAGTTTATTCTTATTCTGTTTAGTTTATTCCACACTTGTGCACAGTTGTATACACTATCATGGCTTATAAATTCTGGTAGAGGCCCATGATTTGTGACTCTTGATCCGTTGGGAGGTTATACTGGTTTGGGATGTCTAATCCCGGTATGTTGGATATTATCTTTGTTATTCTATCACTATTTATGCTTTAAAAGGGTAAAGTGTGAGCTAATAGATCCGTGTTTCAGTTGATTGGTCGGGCTGGCCTAGTAGTGTGTTGGGCGCCATCACGATCAGGTTTTGGGGTCGTGACAAGCTGGTATCAGAGCCTAGGTTACTAGGCCTCATGAGTCTTGAGCCTATTGGTAGTGTCTCCTGGATCGGTACGGGGACACCTGTATTTATCCTTGGGAGGCTACAAACCTTTAGGAAACACTTCACATTTCTTGAACTCTATCGTGCGATTTTGTTGTTCCGAGAACTGAACTTCTCTATTCTATTCTCTCATAGATGGCGAGAACTCGAGCATCAGGACGAGGTGGATGACCACAATTGCCACCTACTAGAGGCCGTGGGCACGGCCATGGTCATGGGAGAGGTAGGGCAGTTGAGGCAGTGCCAGCTAACCCACTCGTTGTCCCTACTCAGGAGCAGCCCTCAGCAGTTGATGCTCCAGCAGCACCAGCTCAGGCACAGACAGTGTCTATTATCATTCCTATTCTTCAGGAGACTTTGGCCCAAATATTATCAGTATGTTCTGGATTGGCTCAGGTAGCATCAGCTACCGCTACAGCAGCGACATCCCAGATAGGGGGTGGTCATCAGACCCCGCAGCTCGCACACCTAAGCAGGTGGTACAGGGACTTCAGATGCCAGAGGCGGTCCCAGCTCAGGTAGTTGCACCAGTTATTCCAGCAGCACCAGTTCCAGAGCATGTGGTACCGGTTATGCTTAACGACGAGCAGCGTCGCCTAGAGAGATTTGGTAGACTCAGCCACCTCATGTCAATGGTACTGAGGGTGAGGATGCCCAGGGTTTCTTAGATAAGTGCCAGAGGATGCTACATACAGCTGGAATACTTGAGTCCAGCGGGGTTTCATTTACTACATTTCAATTTACTGGTCCAGCGTTCGATTGGTGGGAGGAGTTTGAGAGGCGTAGGCCTGCAAGAGCAGCACCTCTTACCTGGCAGTAGTTTTATACTCTCTTATTAGAGAAGTATGTGCCTCAATCCCTTCGCGAGGAGCTTCATCGCTAGTTTGAGTGGTTAGTACAGGGCGACATGTCAGTGACTTAGTATGAGCTGAGATATGCCATATGGATGATCCCGACAGACCGGGAGAGGATTAGGAGGTTCATTGATGGCCTCAACTATTCCATTCGCATTCTAATGACCAGAGAGAGAGTATTATCATCATCTTTTGAGCAGGTTGTGGATATGGCATGCGCCATTGAGGCGGATCGTCGCTGTGAGCGGGAGGAGGGGGAGGCCAAGAGGCCTCGAGGTTCTGGTAGCTTTAGTGGTGCTCCATCTAGAGGGCAGTTTCAGCAGGGCAGAGGTCGCTCATCTAGACCTTCTCAGTCAGCTCGTCCAGAGTATCGCGGGGCGTCTTCAGGCTGCGGTCATCAGGGTTTCCAGCAGGGCCGGTCTTCACTTAGTGCCCTCCAACTCAGAGCTCAACATATGCCTATTCAGCTCAGGGTTCTTCTGCGCAGAGCGCAGCGGCTGGTCATTCCGGTGCGAAAGGTTGCTGTTTTGAGTGTGGTGAGTTTGGCCACATGAGGAGGCAGTGCCCTCGACTTCGCAGGGATAGGTCTCAGCAGAGGGAACAGCCCTCCTCTTCAGCACAATATCAGTCTAGTAGAGGTGGAGGTCAATCTTCTCGAGGTCTCCCAAGAGGTGAGGAGCGATCTAGTGGGGGTCAAGCACGATTCTATGCACTCCCTGACAGGCGTGATGTAGTTGCCTCCGATGCAGTGATTACAGGTATCATTTCTATCTGTCACAGAGATGCCTCTATTTTATATGATTCCCGGTCCACATATTCGTACGTGTCTTCTTATTTTGCACATCATTTAGGTGTGACCCATGGTAGTCTTGATTTGTCTGTTCATGTATCCACCCCAGTGGGTGATACGATTATTGTGGATCATGTCTATAGATCCTGTATTATTTCTATTGGGGGTCTGGAGATCTAGGTGGATCTGTTATTGTTAGGGATGGTGGACTTCGATGTGATATTGGGCATGGACTGGCTGTCTCCGTGCCATGCTATATTGGACTATCATGCCAAGATAGTTATATTGGCTATTCTTGGTATTCCTTAGATTGAGTGGCGGGGTTCGACTAATTACATCCCTAGCCGTGTTATTTCATTCTTAAAGGCTCAAAGAATAGTTGAAAAAGGGAGTTTGTTGTATCTAGCATTTGTGAGGGATGTAGGAGCTGAGACTTCTAGTATTGATTCTATGCCTGTTGTGAGGGACTTTCTAGATGTATTCCCCTCAGACCTGTCGGGTATGCCACCGGACAGGGACATTGATTTTGGCATTGAATTGGTGCCGGGCACTCAGCCCATTTCTATTCCTCCTTATCGGATGGCACCAGCTGAGCTGAAGGAATTGAAAGAGCAGCTTCAGGAGCTTTTGGATAAGGGATTCATTCGCCATAGTGTGTCCTCGTGGGGTGCACCAGTGTTATTTATTAAGAAGAAAGATGGTTCTATGCGGATGTGCATTGATTATAGACAGTTGAACAAGGTGACAGTGAAGAACAAGTATCCCCTACCACGCATTGATGATTTATTTGATCATTTACAGGGTACGAGGGTATTTTCTAAGATTGATCTTCGTTCAGTCTATCATCAGCTGAAGATTAAGGACTTCGATATTATAAAGACTGCATTCAAGACTAGGTATGGGAACTATGAGTTCCTTGTGATGTCTTTTGGGCCGACCAACTCCCCAGCAGCATTCATGCATATGATAAACAGTGTGTTCAGGCCATATTTGGATTTATTTGTGATCGTTTTCATTGATGATATTCTAGTCTACTCCCGTAGCCAGGAGGAGCACGCTCAGTATTTGAGCATTGTGTTGCAGAGGTTGAGGGAGGAGAAATTATACGCTAAGTTATCCAAGTGCGAGTTTTGGCTCGAGTCAGTAGCATTTATGTGTCATGTGGTGTCTTGTGATGGTATTCAGGTTGACCCAAAGAAGATAGAGGCGGTGCAGAGTTGGCATAGACTGTCCTCAGCTACGGAGATCAGGAGTTTTCTTGGTTTGGCGGGGTATTATCACCGATTTGTTCATGGATTTTCATCCATTGCTTCTTCTTTGACTAGGTTGACGTAAAAGGGTGCACCATTCGTGTGGTCGGATGAGTGCGAGGAGAGCTTTCAGAAGCTCAAGACAGCTTTGACCACAACTCTAGTATTAGTGTTGCCATCAGCTTCAGGTTCATATATTGTATATTATGATGCCTCGAGAGAGGGGAAAGGTTGTGTATTGATGCATGAGGGTAGAGTGATTGCTTATTCTTCTTGGCAGTTGAAGCCTCATGAGAAGAACTACGGGGAAAGGTCCTTGAAGATTTGGAGGCACTATTTGTACGGTGCGTCCTGTGAGGTGTATACCGACCATCGTAGTCTCCAGCATTTATTCAAATAGAGGGATCTTAATTTGAGACAGTGGAGATGGCTTGAGTTTCTCAAGGATTATGACATTACTATTCTATATCATCCGGGGAAGGCCAATGTGGTGGCCGATGCTTTGAGCCGGAAGGCGGTCAGTATGGGGAGCTTGGCATATATTCCAGTCGAGGAGAGATCATTTGCTTATGATGTTCAGGTGCTAGCCAATCGGCTTGTGAGGTTAGACATTTCAGAGCCCAGCAGGGTACTGGCTTGTGTTGTCTCTCGGTCTTCTTTATATGATCGTATTCGTGAGCGCCAGTAAGATGATCCACACTTGCTTGTCCTTAAGGATAGAGTTCAGCATAATGATGCTAGAGATGTCACTATTGATAGTGATGGTGTATTGAGGATGCAGGTCCGGATATGTGTGCCCAATGTTGATGGCCTTCGTGAGTTGATATTGGAGGAGGCCCATAGCTCGTGGTATTTTATCCATCCAGGTGCCGCGAAGATGTACCAAGACTTGAAACAGCATTATTGGTGGAGGAAGATGAAGATGGACATTGTTAGACATGTAGCACGGTGCCTCAACTGTCAGCAGGTCAAGTACGAGCATTAGAGGCCCGATTGCGTGTTTCAGCGTATTGATATTCCCGAGTGGAAGTGGGAAAGGATCACTATGGACTTTGATACTCGACTCCCTCGGACAGCGAGGAAGTTTGATTCAGTTTGGGTGATTGTGGATAGGCTGACCAAGTCACCTCACTTCATTCCTGTGTGCACTACATACTCCTCGGAGCGGTTAGCTGAGATATTCATTCGGGAGATCGTTAGATTAATGGAGTCCCAGTTTCTATCATATCAGGCAGAGGTACATAGTTTACTTCATAGTTCTGGAGGACATTTCAGCATGAGTTGGGCTCCCAGGTTGAGTTGAGTACTACATTCCATCCTCAGACGGACAGACAGTCCGAGCGTACTATTCAGATATTAGAGGATATGTTGTGAGCTTGTGTTATTGATTTTGGTGATTTATGGGATGATTATTTGCCTCTCACAGAGTTTTCCTATAACAACAGCTACCAATCCAACATTCAGATGGCACCATATGAGGCTTTATATGGGAGACGATGTAGATCTCCGGTTGGTTGGTTTGAGCCCGGCTAGGCTAGGTTGTTGGGGACAGAGTTGGTCCAGGATGCTTTAGATAAGGTGAAGGTGATTTAGGAGAGACTTCGCATCGCTCAGTCGCACCAGAAGAGTTATGAGGACCGGAAGATTCGGGGCATGTCTTATTCTGTAGCTGAGAAGGTCTTACTGAAGGTTTCGCCTATGAAAGGTGTCATGAGATTTGGGAAGAAAGGAAAGCTCAGTCCGAGATTAATTGGCCCTTTTGAGATCCTCAAGAGGATTGGAGAGGTGGCATACATGCTTGCTTTGCCACCCAACCTATCGGGTGTTCATCCAGTGTTTCACGTGTCCATGCTCCAGAAATATGTCGGCGACCCATCGCATGTGTTGGATTTCAGTACTATTCATCTTGATGATGACTTGACCTATGATGTGGAGCCTATAGCTATATTGGGTCGTCATGTGAGGAGATTGAGATCCAAGGACATTGTATCAGTAAAGGTTCAGTGGAGAGGTCGACCCGTGGAGGAGGCCACTTGGGAGATCGAGCGGGAGATACGGAGCAGATATCCTCACTTATTTGAGTCCCCAGGTATATTTCTTGACCCGCTCGAGGATGAGCATTTGCTTAAGTGGCGAAAAATGTGACGACCCGGCCCATCATCGCAAGAATTACCACCTTGTTACCCCTTCATTTATATGTTTCATGTTTCTATATCGGTGTTAGAGTCTATCGGGTGAGTTAGGAGTGATTTTGGTTGAAAATGAGGCACATAGCCTTTTGAAATGAAGCTTATTTAAGAAAAGTCAACCTGGAGTTGACTATGTGGTTAGAGGGCTCGGAATCGAATTCTGATGATTTGGTTAGTTCCGAGGGGTGATTTTTGACTTAGGGGAGCGATCGGAACTGACTTTGGAGGTCCAGTGTAGAAATAGGCTTGAATTGGCTAAGTTGGAATTTTGGCGGAATCCAATCGATAGGTGATATTTTGATCCGGGAGTCAGAATGGAATTTGGACCGTTGCAGTAGCTTTGTTAGGTGATTTTGGATATATCTGCAAATTTTTAGGTCATTCTGACATCGTTTGGTCGGGATTTTGATTGAATGTTGTTTTTAGAAGTTCTAGTTGAAACTTAGGCTTGAATTCGCCTTGATTTGATGATTTCCGTGTTTAAGGGCATGTTTTTATGATTGGAACAAGTTTGTATCGTGTTTTGGAGTAGGTTGGTGGTTTTTGTTGGGGTCCCGGGGGCCTCGGGGTGAATTCGGGGGTCCAAACGGACCATTTTTTATTAGAGGAAACAGTAGAATTGCTATCATAACTGCAGAGCCAATTTGCTCTCTGCGATCGCATGAGGAGCCATGCGATCGCGTAGAAGGATTTTATGAGGCAATGGATTTGTTCTCTGTGATCGGATAGCCTAATCTGCAATCGCATAGTGAAGAGAGGTGAAGCACTGCGATCGCGAGGCCCAGGCTGCGATCGCATAGAGACTTTTCAGAGGCAGCTATTTCTTATACTATGCGATCGCATAGTGCTGATTGCGATCGTATAGAGTATTTTGGAGCTCAGAAAAAATTAATTAATTGCGATCGCATAGAGATAAATACCTGACAGAAGGGTTAAAAACTAGAACATTAAAGTCGCGAACTTACACTATATTTCCTCCATTTTTGAGTTCCTTGAGAGCTAAGTAACGAGAATTGAAGGGGATTTCATCGGAATAACATTGGAGGTAAGGTTTATGGTCTAAATACACGATTTTATCTTAAAATCTTCAATTATTTCACTGAAAATGGAAGGATTAATGGGGGATTTTTTTCTCTAAGCCTAGGTTATGGTAAATCATCGATTTGAATGGGTAAACGGAGTTTGATTTCGATAAACTTTATATGTATGGACTCGTGTTGAGATAAGGATTCCGAAAATGTAACTTTTATAATTTTTCGAGAAACGTACCAAAATTTGGGTTATGGCAACTTTGTGGTTTTTGGTGTAATTCGAGTTGTTTCGATTGGGTAATGTCTCTTAGCCTATTTTGATGCATTTCTATTGATTTTGATCAGATTCTATACCCGTGGAGGCCAATTCTCATGGCAAGGGCATTGCGGACTAGTCTTCGAGTCGAGTCAAGGTGAGTAATGGGTGTGGGTGATGACCAGCGGGTTCGAAACACAAGTATATCACTATGTGACGCTGTATTGAGGCGAGACACGTACTCTCCTGTGAGTGCGGGGTCGAATGTGATTGGGGACTATGGCTTAGTCTGATCTGTTGATACTATACTGTGTTATTGGCTATTATTGAGCCAGTGAACCTCCTACTTAGATGGTTGTAGATATCTTTGGGCTATGAGCCAGCTATTGGGATCTCACGAGGATCGTTGTTATTGTTTCTATGATATTGACATGCTATTTTGATACCAGTCCTGAGCTATTATTGTCTAAAATGGTTTTCCAAACTCTGGAATTTTTGAAACACTATTTTCTACTGAAAATGATAAAAAGAGATTTCAAATACTATTTCTGTGCATGTGAGGCTGCATTGCATTGTAGCTGATTGGTAGTGGATCGGGCTGCACGCCGCAGCATATCATGATATTGTGCTTGGGCTGTAGGAGCCCCTCCGGAGTCTGAACCCCCACAGTGAGAACGGGTACCCAAATGGATCGGGCTACGCGTCGTAGCGATCATATTCATGTATTCCATTGCATTTAGCTATACCTGTTATTCTGATAGCTGATATTGTTGGTTCTGATATTACTCATGTTGATAACTGATACAGGATATTGTGTATAGCTTTACTTAGTGTTGTATTGGGTTTTCTTACCTTCGTTGTCTTACCCCTGCTTATTACCACTGAGTTGGAAGTACTCACACTACTCCCTGCACCTTGTGTGCAGATCCAGGTACATCGCAGCAAAGCTGATTCTATAGCTGATTGGGAGTTGCATTTGGACAGTCGAGGTAGCTGCCAGCGTCCGCAGGACCTGACTCTCCAGTTTATTCTTATTTTGTTTAGTATATTCCACACTTGTGCACAGTTGTATACACTATCACGACTTATAAATTCTGGTAGAGGCTCATGACTTTTGACTCCTGATCCGTTGGGAGGTTATACTGGTTTGGGATATCTAATCCCGGTGTGTTGGATATTATTTTTGTTATTATATCACTGTTTATTCTTAAAAGGGGTAAAGTGTGAGCTGATAGCTCTGTGTTTCAGTTGATTGATCGGGCTGGCCTAGCAGTGTGCTGGGCCCTATCACGGCCGGGTTTTGGGGTCGTGACATAAGGAAAACTTTTTTATTAGGTAGTAATTATCCATTAATTAAATAGGTATATGGATAATTAATTAATGTGTACTACATATAATTTTATAATTAATGTATAGCGTGATAAGGGTTCTTGAAAGGGGGTGTAACTTCCCCTTTTATTTTTCTTGTGGGCTTAATGATTGGGTTTTCATCAACATCGATTTAGTTGATCCTCTAGTTTGTAATTGGGATATTTAACATACGGTTATATTCGTAGCATTTGCATCTATACCCATTTTTTGTGCCACATTTTAACCTATGCTCGCTTTGAAAAATAAATTACAAACGTACTCGCTTTTTCACATAACTTCAGCATTTGGGGCTGAAGTAGCAAAGGCAATTACACAAAACTTCAGTATTTTAGTAGTCGGGCTTGAAGTTCAGTTCTAGAGCTGAAGTTTTATTTTATAAGTTTTTATTTAGTAACTGGGAAACTTCAGCTTTAGAGCTGAAGTTTGCCAGTTATAAAATAAAAACTTCACCTTTAGAGCTGAAATTTTTGTTTAGTAACCCAGAAACTTCAGCTCTAAAGATGAATTTTTCAAGTTATAAAATAAAAACTTCAGCTCTTTTCCAGTTATAAAACAAAAACTTTAGCTCTAAAGCTGAAGTTTTTCAGTTATAAAATAAAAACTTCAGCTAGTTATAAAATAAAAACACCAGTGTATTATCTTAACCAAACTCCAATGTTACATAACATATGACTTTACTACAAATTACTAATTCAATAATCTGGGAATTATGCCCAGTATATATACATCTGTATATAGTATTGAATATTGAACTGTTAATATGATTCATGAGACTGATAAACATTCTTGAATATGCTCTAAGGAGCGTAATAGTAACCCCTCAAACTTTAGCTCTAGTTATAAAATAAAAACTTCAACTCTAGAGTTGATGTTTTTGTTTAGTAACCCGGAAACTCTAGCTCTAAAGCTGAAGTTTCTTAGTTATAAAGGGAAGCTGAAGTTTATTAAAAAGTGGGTACGGATGCAAACAAAAGGACAACGCGTCTATAGGTTAAAAAGGGGCGCCCAAATCGGGCACCCCGTGCAATTATTTGTGACGACCCAAGGGGTCATCACTTGTTTTCTCAGTCATTTCAAGCTTCTGAGTCCTTGAAACCCTCATCTATAGTTGCCTCGAATTACATGCGCATTCCGAGTGCGAAGACAGAAAATTTTTATGTTGAAATATATGAATTATGTGAATAATTTGAAGAATTTTGATATTTATATTGATACAGTTGACTTTGGTCAACATTTTGGATAAACGGACCCAAACCTGTGATTTGACGGTCTCGAAAGGTACGTAGAAAAATATGGGACTTGGGTGTATGCCCGCAATTGAATTCCGAGGTCCCAGGCCCGAGAAATAAATTTTTCCGTTAAATTATTTTTTAAAAATATTTAAGGAAAATGAAAATGAAATTAGATCAAAAGTAATTGTATCGGGCCCGTATTTTAGTTCTGATGCCTGGCACAGGTCATATATGTTAGTTAAGTGCTTTCTGTAAAGTTTGGTTGAAAACGGACGTCGTTTGGCGTGTTTCGGCCTTAAATTGGAAAATTTGGAAGTTTGTGAAATTTGAAAGATTTCTTAGATTTTAAGGCTCAATTCATTGATGTTTATGTTATTTAGGCGATTTGATCACTCGAGCAAGTTCGTATGATGTTTTTGAGTCAGTGTGCATATTTGGTTTGGAGCCCCTAGGGCTCGGGAGTGATTCGGAGGTGGTTCGGGGAGTTTTTAACCAAAAATCATAGCAGGTTTTATGCAATTCTTGCACAGGTCATTTGCTCTACGCGAACGCGACCTTTTCACGTATTCGCCATGACCAGTGCCCTAGCCTTCTTCACGTTCATGTAAAACCCATCGCATTCGCACTGCCTTAGGGATTCTCTTGCTTCTCATTCACGACCCATACCCTCGCGTTCACGTAGCACACTGAGCTCCTTTACCGCGTTCGCGTGTAGGCCCACGCGTTTGCGTAGAACAACCTACAGGACCCCCACCAGTTTTCTCTTCATGTTCACATCATCCATCATGAACACAATGCTTCATTTCTACCCTTCATCACGAACACGACTGGGGTGTCGCGAACGCGATGATGAATTTTACCCAGTGATTTTTAAAACATAAAAAAACATAATAGTGACGGATTGTTTCAACTAATACACACGAGTTCATCTTCTCCACAACCCCTAAGCAATTTTCAGAACTTTTCTTCACGAAGACTCTTTGGGCAAGTATTAATTAACTCGTTTTCTTCATCTTCCATCAACATCAATCAAATTCTTAGGCCTAAAACATGTGAAAATAGGTAGAAAATTAGAGAATTGGGTAGAGTTAGGGTTTTCAAAGAATTCGTGATTCAGACCTCATTGTGGGGTCGAACTTAAGAACAAATTATATATTCAAACTCGTGAGCGAATGTGATATCGGAAAATGGTTTGAACCTCGTGTTTTGACCACATAGGCCCGAGGTCAATTTTCACTATTTCGGGCAGAATGTTGTTGAAAGTATATTTAACCATTTGAACTAGTTTGTTAAGTAGTATTGATGACATTAAATCAATTGTGTATAGATACGATGGAATTGGAGCCAAATTCGAAAGGAAAGGCATTGGTTAAGGATTGAGTTGGCCATAAACGTTCGAAGTAAGTGTTTGATCTATCCTAGCTTGAGGGAATAAGAGTTGTGTATATTTGTTATTTGTTATGTGTGGAGTCCGACGTATAGGCATGGTGAAAAGTATCTATACGTTGGGGGTCGAGCATGACTGTGGGTCTTTGTTATACTTGTTTTTGAGATAATTTGGAACTCTTCAAAGTTAAATAAGGATTTCTACATAATGTGAAGAGTTTGAGGATAAATTATGAAATATTAATACTTTGGAGCATTGGGTAGAATGATAAATACTATTGAATAAGAGATGAAAGTATTAAAAATAACTGTGAATGATCCTTTGCCGGGATAGTTGAATATATTAAATATTTTCCTTACCGGGATGTGCAAGTTATTGATATTGTTCCCTTGCTGGGACTCAGTTGTTAATTGTGTTATTCCCTTGATGGGACTCAGTTGTTAATTGTGTTATTTCCTTGCCGGGACATTTCTTATTATTGTTTATTTCTCTCGCATGTTTGGTTGTGATTGATGTTTGGGTGTGGAAGAGTGATAATGCACGAAGGGTCATTCCGTGCCATTTTTAATTATATTTGCACGAAGGGTCATTCCGTGCCATTTAATTATATTTGCACGAAGAGTCATTCTGTGCCATGTTTTAACTATTTATGAAGGAAGGAACATTCTGTGAGCACGTGATTTTTGCCCTACATAAGAATTACTCCCAAAAGATTCAAAATAAAATAGTTTTGTGTTACATCTGATTTTTGTGGATTTCGTACTATCTTTCTTGAGCATTAGCATTGGTATGTGTGTGTTTGTTTAGCTAGAAAATACAATATATATATATATATATATATATATATATATATATATATATATATATATATATATATATATATATATATATATATATATATATATATATACGCGTTGTATATTCGGGAATTAATTGAGCATTCATAAGAATAAATTGGTCATAAGAATTAATCGTAAGAAAATCACGAAAAATGTGCATTTTGTTTCTTGGTCATCATGTGATTTCATTTGAATGTGTAAGTTGTGTTAGTTGTTAAGTGTTAACTAATAAGGTGTAATCCCATTTCCTTTAATTTGATTTGTTTAAAGTGGCTTTTTAGTTTAATTGGGGTTATTTAATAAAGTTGAAAAGTGGCTAAAAATACAAGGGAAACCAGGCCCAAATCGACCATTGGCCCAGTCTAGAGACCTGGCCTCAGAGGTGTCAAAACGACGTCGTCCCAGGCCCTCCATCAGGACTGTTGATCAAACATATCTAACGGTCCAGTTCATCCCCAGCATTATTGACACGACACCGTTTTCAGGCGTTTAATCTGAGCCGTCCATTTTCTTTTTGATCTGACGATCCCAGGCTACTCTCATTAACCCGGTCTGTTTCGATCTGGGGCAATCTGTTGTCCAAACGGCGTCGTCCAACTTAAGTGAAAGATCCAGACCGTTGATCTCGTTTGATCAAACGGCCAAGATTAAATCCCAGCCCTACTATATATACCTAATTCCCTACCACGCCCCCTTTCAGAACCCCCACCCCTCGACCGTCTCTAACCTTTAGAGACGGTTTCACCAGCCTCCACCCATCTCTGTCTTTGACTGCCGGCCGGAAATCGCCTCCGCCGGCGGCCGGTGTCCAATCCCTCCCATCTTAACACCAAATGACCTTCTGAACGCCCTGAGTCCAAATCCACAAACCATTTTCTTTGAATCATTCCCTATCTTCTCGAATCTTCATTTGAAGATTCGAGCTAAAACCAAACCTATGCCAAACCGCTCCAAACTCACACCATAGCATCCCCCGACCTCCCCCATGACCCCGCCAAGACTGGTCCGGCTCGAATCTAACCGGAACCAATAAAGCCCCAATCTGGACCCTCAAGAACCCTAATTTCTTAAAAGGTTAAATCATGCCAAATTGATCAAGATTTTGTGGTTCAATGGGTCTTATTCGAGGTGTTCTTGGTTGAGAACACTTCGATTAAGGTCTATTCGTCCTCAAAGTGGGCAATCCGAGTTCGAGCCTGGGTCACCTACAATTCTGAGGTATTTAGCTTCTTTTCTTTCATTCTATATGAACATTTTTGTATGTTTACATGTTGTGCTTGGGTTATTTGATTGGTATTTTCTAGCATTTTTCTGCTCTTCCCAACATACCTTTTATTCGGTCGATTCCAATCTTACCAGTATTGTTTGATGTCAATATTGTAATTGCTTCGTATGTATAGTTTGTTTGATGTCGTCAAATTAATAAGCGCGTGTTTGCTTTCCCCCATCATTATGCCCAGAATGCCATTTCATTATTGGTCTTCTAATTTGTTGATTGATAGCTAGTTGTGGTAATTAGGAATCAATTGATTTATATATTAGAGTGAAAAAGCACAATAAGACAACCCCAATGGAACCTGCCGTGTAGCAGAGTTTCCCCACTAATGTCCATACTTATCAATTTAATAATACCCCCATACTTAGACATATTGTAGTGATAAAACAGTGTCAGGGACTGCTAGGGAATATCATGGGTTCAGCAGAGATAGGGATGGGCAGGGGTTTAGTTTAGGATTTTTTGCACCATCAGGAGTTAATTTCTTAACTATAAGTATAGGGCTTAGGCACAAAGGAAGGAAGAAGAAAAATTTCTGGAAGAGGGGAGAGTAATAGCAGAACAGATTTTACACACTCACATTAGAGATATACACACAAAGGAGAGAATCTGAAAGAGGAGAAGTTTTTGAAAGTTTAAGAGTCAGTCGGTATATATGATAACGGTTTCATTGAAAGTTCTAAGATTCTTTTGTTGAGTGCCTGAAAACCAGAAAATTGTTGTTCTCCTATTTTCTATATGTGCTTGTGATTTGGTCTTGTTGGTGTTTTCAAGTGATCCCTCCCTAAGTGTGCTATTAGATACCTTGTTACTGTTTCATCGGGGCTGGCCGGATTTTGTACTGGTTCTTGCATCTGTCTCTGGTTTGTTGGTGTTGCTGTTGATCATTAGTTGCTAGTTGTTGGTTCCTGTTGCTGCTGGTTAACTTGAGCTACTACTGATCCTTCTCTGCATTTTAGTTGTTTGAATTCCAGATACTCATTCTCTATGATCTATTCCATGTAACTAAGAATTGGAAGTTGCAATGCAAATGTTTTTTTTGTGTTGTTAAATTTACATGAGAATTGTTACCTGTTAGCTTCTAGTTTTGTTTATTAGCCATTTGATTAGCTATGATTAGAAATGTATTTGCAGTAGGAATATGGGTTGTATAATTGGACTGGTGGATTGTTAAATTGGCAACCTTTAGCTGAATTTTAGTACATTCAATAGTTAATTGGTTGTTGATATCAATTTGTAATTGATTAGGGATTAAAAGGATCATAAGGTAACAGAGTCATAACCGTATAGACTTAGTTGACTACATGAATGATTAGTGTTAGTTTGAATTAGCCGGAATCTCTAAGCATAATACATTCTCATTTTTACCTGTACGTGATGTGTAGATACGAAAAACTGTTACTTATATCATTATAATAGGTTGTTACTTCCAATTGTTTGAATTTTACAAGTTATGAGGACTGAAAGTTAGTATCACTTAGTATTGTATTGAAACTGGACTGTACATTTGGTATTGAATACGATTCATGCGAAAATCTGGAATGCTGGGTTCTGTTACAAATCGAGCAGTGTATAGTTTAGTTTAGAGTGAATTTGATCGTTAGTAGGCAAGGATTATATTAGTTGTTACTTAGCGTGACTCAGACTATTAATGTGATCAAATATTGATAGAATAATTTCTGTCTCCACTCGTATTTTGTTATGTCAAAAAACTGTAATTAATTCTAAAAATTGATAACTGACTTCCATGTATAATTTTGAGATAAAAATTTCAAATACAGAAAAACAGAAATAGAAAACTTAGCATACTTTAATTTGGCCTTTAAATAATAATGAGACGAGCCTCACTAAACAAAAGAATACACAATTGCGGGGCCCTCAATTAATTGTAACGAAACCTCAGATTCGGAAGGACCGTTTAGCGAACTTCACGGTCCTTCCCAAAGATTAACAACACGATAGACTCTTTAGGCACGACTTCAATAAAACTACTTTCTTAAATACAGGTGCGCATTTATGCGACCCAAATCTTACTCTCGGCGAAACTAAAGCGCATTAAAGTCACAGGCATACCGGTTGCGGTGTGACTTGAAATGTGTTTCGTGACGTCGCAATTCTTCTAAAACTAAAAGCGGAACATTAAAAGCACATAAGTTGAAATATATAAAGAAATCAGATAAAAACAAAGATTGCAAGTGAGCGACCGTGCTAAAACCACGGAATTCGGGAGTGCCTAATACCTTCTCCCGGGTTAACAGAATTCCTTATCCAGGTTTCTAGTTTCGCAGACTGTATTACAGAGTCATAAATTTCCTCGGTTCGGGATTAAGACTGGTGACTTAGGACACCATTATTTTCCCAAGTGGCGACTCAGAGTAATTAAATAAATTGATCTCATTCAGATTGTCCTTAAAATGGAAAAAACTCCTTCCCTAATTATTATTACATATTTTTCGGGGTGTAATAGTAAACGGTAGCACATCTACCTTTGAGGCGTAAAAAGGAGGTGTGACACATTCCGTTCCATTGTTGATTATATTTGCAGAAGGGTCATTCCGTGCCATGATATGAGAGTTATGTAAGGGAAAGCAAGAAGGGTGATGCCGTGCATTCTTTTTTATATTCTTTGGGTGAGGATAAGAGTAAAAGCATGAAGGTTGATGTTGTGCAACTGTTGAATTTCTTATTCTTTGGTAGTTATTATGGTGCCCTGTTTTTTAATTACACTGATAGCTTTCATATTCGGCTTGTGCTCCCCACAGTATATTTCCCTCCCTTCTTACTGTTTAGTTTGTTACTTTGTTTCCTTTTGTTGTACATATGTATATTTCGAACTGCACAAGTTTATGTGAGTATCTGGTCTTGCCTTGTCACTACTTCGCCGGGATAGGCCATGTACTTACCAGCACAAGGGGTCGGTTGTGCTGATACTACACACTGCACTATTTTTACGCAGATACAGGTTTCGGACAGCAACAATAGCAGTAGTGCGAGTGTTGGTACTTCGACCATTGAGACACCGAGGTAGCCTTGCAGGCGTCTGCAGGACCCGTTGTCTCCTCTATCTTTACTTTCAGTCTGTTATCTCATATATTCTTTCAAACAGTTTTATATTTCTTTCAAACAGTTATGTGTAATATTTTTAGCAGTTCGTGAGTATTGTAACAACAGTTCTTGGGTAGTCATTTACGTTTGGATTTCGATATCGCATCTAGTAATGTTTACTAAGTCTTTCGCTAAGTTAATTTATTCCGTTGTAATCATATTATTATTGCTATATGTTTTAAAATGAGATTTTGTAAGAATGGAAAGATAAGAAAAAGTTGGCTAGCCTAGCTTCCACTAGTAGGCGCCATCACGACTCCAGATGGGGGAAATCTGGGTCATGACAAGTTGGTATCAGAGCACTAGGTTACATAAGTCTCACAACTCATGAATAACCTTAGTAGAGTCTGAGGGATCGGTATAGAGACATCTGTATTTATCCCCAGAGGCTACGGAGTTAGAAAAATTTCACCTTCATTCTTTCCTATCTTGCGAAATTGTTCTTCAAATGTTAAAATTGAATTTCTATTATTGTCTTCCCACGAATGGCGAAGTCACGTACCGCTTCTTCAGCCGAACAATGGCACAGGCTGGTGATAGATCAACTATGCCTTCAGAAGATTTGCGAAGGTCGGATAGGTTTCACCAAACTCTTCGATACCACCTTCAGCGGTGCATCTTTTTAGAATCCACGGTAATTTTCTGACCGCTGCTGTGAGGTATTGCAGAACATGGGTATAGTCGAAAGCGAGGGGATTGATTCTACTCTACTTCGGATGGCAAATAAAGTAATGGAAACATGATGTACTTTCTAACCAGTTATAGTTTCAATGGACCTTGACGTCTAGTTGAATTATTTGAGTTCGAAGGACAAATATTGTGGATTATTGGATGTTGTGACTCTGAATTACAGCCAAAAGGGGGAATTCGACTATTAGTGAATGGACCGGATGGCCATGTGTTATGTCAGTTTGGCTTGGAATATATCTATATATGGTATGGAAAGGTCCCCCAAATAAATTATACATATTTAAGGTTTGGTACTTTGCAAGGGTAAGAATCACCCCAAAGAATAACGAAGAGTATATAAGTAAATGGCGTAGCTCGGTAGTGTCACGCCAGCATAGCAAAAGAGGAAATTGGTCGTCGGTGCTTGTGACAAGTCTATAAAGAGGGAAGATTGGCCAATGCAACACTACCTACTCTACTCTATTTTTAAGAAATGTTTTGAAGAAGTTTACCTCCCAGATTCTCTACAATTTGTGGCATATGTGATCTGAACGGTTGTGCCAGGTCACCACTATAGTTTCCGAATATGTCGTCATGTTCAATAAGTTAGCTGAGACTCAAAGGAATTGTTGTGGATGTGGTAGTTTGGAGAAATATAACTTGGGAAAGCACTCGGGCTACGTGCTCTATTGCAGTTAATATTTATCTTATAGGACCAGCCAGAGGTAGAGGTGGGAGTCCTAGAGGTGGAGACCCAGCTGTTGATATAATTTCTATGGTATGGCTGAGGTCACTACACCAAATAGTGTCATCACATATACAATTCAGGTTGTTATAAACATGATAATTTTTCCTTAATTTGATTTGGTTTTGAAAAATTTAGGTGAGTCCTTTTTATATGCCCCACTCATGAGTGAGCTTCGTAACCATCAAATCCACTTATGTGAATACTCACGTTGTTCTATGATATGGACATAACTATCCCTATTATTATGTATTGGTCACTAAGAATATTTATGAGGCTAAAAGTGACTTTATATTACTTACTAAAATGGGATTTTATGTAATTCCTGGAATAATTAACTTCAATTGTTAATTGTATGCCCTATCGGTATGAGGGTTCATTTTATGTCGTGATTTTCTTTGACGGACAATTATTGAAAAGAAGAAAGAAAGGAAATCAAAAATTTCAGTTGGCACTATATGCAAGTACTTGTGATTCAGAGTTGAGGATGAGGTCCTCAAATGTTTGCATAATGTGAAATATTTTTAAACTAAGCTTCAAGATGTGGTGGATATCATATGAAGACAAGGTACTGGTGATAAAAGTTTATGTGTTTAAAATTCTCCTTTTATGAAATTAAAATTTTTGTATTATATTTTAAATGGGAGTCATGCCTGTTAGGCTTATTTGACAATTCTTGTGCAGTTTCTATTCATATTTAGCCATTTCTGTTTTGTAATTGTTGAGTTTTAGCCCTTGAGACGAGCACCCAGGTGACGATAAATATGACTCATTAATTCGGGAAAGTAGTCATGGGATCTCCATACCTCATTATGAGTAAAGTGGGAGTTTTGGAATAAGGTATTTGATAACACACGGTTAATTGGCAATGTTGTAATTTAGGGACTACTCTTATGGCAGAGTCATGGTTATGTGTATACGCATGAGGTGTACATGCCTTATTTAGACTTATTCGTGATAGTCTCCATTAATGACGTATTGATATACTCCCGCAGTCCGAAGGAGCATGTGCAGCATCTCAGAGTGGCTCTCCAGCCTGAAAAATAGTCAGCTATATGCAAATATTTCGAAAATGTGAGTTCTGGTTAAGTACAGTTTCATTCCTGGGTCATATTGTGACGGCAGAGGGTATACAGGTTGATCCAAGGAAGATGGAGGTAGTCAAGGACTGGACTAGACTAACATCAGCCACAAAGATCCAAAGTTTCTTGGGATTAGCAGATTATTATTGGCGGTTTGTGGAGGGGTTTTCATCTATTGCAACCCCGATGACCAAATTGACCCAAAAAGTTGTCAAGTTTGAATGGTCAGATGAATGTGAGGTGAGCTTTCAAAAGCTCAAGACAGCTTTGATCACGGCACCGGTATTGGTTTTGCCCACATGTTCGAGACCCTATACAGTCTATTGTGATGCTTCCTGTATTGGACTTGGTGTAGTGTCGATGCAGGATGGCAAGGTCATTGCCTATGCTTCATGGCAGTTAAAAATCCATGAAAAGTATTAACCAGTACATGATCTGGAGTTGGCGGTGATTGTTCACGATTAAAGATATGGAGACATTATTTGTATAATGTGGCATGTGAAGTATTCACCGATCACAAGAGTCTTCAGTACCTTTTTAAACATAAGGAGTTTAATTTGAGGTAGAGAAGGTGGTTAGAATTGTTGAAAGATTATGATGTCACCATTTTATATCACCCGGGAAAAAGCAAATGTGGTGGCCAATGCTTTGAGTAGGAAGTCATCCAGTACGGGCAGTCTTGCGTATATTCCAGTCAATCAGAGGCCGCTCGCCTTGGATATTTAGTCCTTATCCAACCGATTTGTGAGGTTGGATATTTCTGAGCCTAGTCGAGTGCTAGCATGCACAGTCGCTCGCTCTTCATTATTGGAGCGTATCCACGATCGGCAATTTTATGATCCTCATTTATGTGTCCCTAAAGACACGGTTCAGCAGGGAGTTGCCAAGTAGGTCACCTTAAATGCTGATGGAGTTCTGAGATTGCAAGGGCGAATTTGTGTGCCAAAAATTGATGGACTTCAAGAATTGATTCTAGAGGAAGCTCACAGCTCCCGGTATTCTATTCATACAAGCGCAATAAAGATGTATCAGGATTTACGGCAACATTATTGGTGGCGTAGAATGAAAAAGGATATTGTGGAACATGTAGCATGGTGTTTGAACTGTCAACAGGTTAAATATGAGCACTAGAGGCCTGGTGGTTTATATTAGAGAATTGAACTTCCTGTATGGAAGTGGGAGTAGATCACTATGGACTTCGTTACTAGCCTTCCAATGACTCGGAAGAAGTTTGATATTGTTTGGGTTATTGTTGATAGACTGACCAAGTCAGCGCATTTTGTTCCGGTTGCGACCAGCTATTTGTCCGATAGATTAGCTGGAATTTATATCAGGGAGATTATTCGCCTTCATGGTTTGCCTATCTCTATCATTTCAGGTCGAGGTACGCAGTTTACCTTGCATTTTTGGAAGGCGGTTCAACGAGAGTTGGGCACCCAAGTCCAGCTAAGTACATCCGTTCAGCCCCAAATGGTCAGCCAGTCCGAAAGGACAATTGGATATTGGATGATATGCTTCGAGCCTGTGTTATCGATTTTGGAGGTTCGTGGGATCAGTTCCTGTCTTTGGCAGAGTTTGATTATAATAACAGCTATCAATCGAGCATTTAGATGGCTCCTTATAAAGCCTTATATGGTAGGCGGTGTCATTCTCCGGTTGGATGTTTTGAACCGGGAAAGGCTCGATTGTTGGTATAAATTTAGTTCAAGAAGCCTTAGATAAGGTCAAGATCACTCAAGATAGGCTTTGTGCAGCTCAGTCTAGGAAAAAAAGCTATGTAGATCGTAAGGTTCGAGATAGAGCTTTCATGGTTGGTGAGCGAGTATTGCTCCGAGTGTCGCCTATGAAGGCGTGATGAGATTTGGGAAGAAAGGAAAACTTAGCCCTAGGCTTACTGGCCCATTCGAGATTCTTGATCGTGTGGGAGGGCTTATAAATTGGATTTGCCACCTAGCTTGTCAACTGTGCATCCAGTATTTCATGTATCCATACTCAGAAAATATCACAGCGATACATGGCACGTGTTAGACTTCAGCACTGTCCATTTGGACAAAAATCTATCTTATGAGGAGAGACCGGTAGCTATTCTAGACCGGTAGGTTCGTCAGTTGAGGTTGAAGGGTTTTCCTTCTGTGCGAGTTCAGTAGAGAGGTCAGCCTCCTGAGCATTGACCTGGGAGTCCGAGTCTGACATACGGAGTTGTTATCCTCATTTGTTCCCTGACTGAGGTACTCCTTTCTTTTGTCCGTTCGAGGAAGAACGGTTGTTTTGGAGAATGTGACGACCCAAAGGGTCATCACATGTTTTATTAGTCATTTCGAGCTTCTAAGGCCTTAAAACCCTCATTTATAGTTGCCTCGAATTGCGTGTGCAGTCCGGGCGCGAAGCCAAAAAAATTTTATATTGAAATATATGAATTATGTGAAAAAAATGAAGAACTTTGATTTTATATTGATACAGTTGACTTTGATCAACATTTTGGGTAAATGGACTCGGACCCGTAATTTGACGGTCTCGCAAGGTCCGTAGAAAAATATGGGACTTGGGCGTATGCCCGGAATAGAATTCCGAGGTCCTAGGCCCGAGAAATAAATTTTGTCGTTAAATTGTTTTTTGAAAATATTTAATAAAAATGAAAATGAAATTTGATCAAAAGTAATTGTATCGTGCTCGTATTTTCGCTACGACGCCCGGTACAGGTCATATATGTTAGTTAAGAGCTTCGTGTAAAGTTTGGGTGAAAACGGACGTTGTTTGACGTATTTCGGCCTTAAATTAGAAAATTTGGAAGTTTATGAAATTTGAAAGATTTCTTGGATTTTAAGTCTCAATACATTGATGTTGATGTTATTTTGGCGATTTGATTGCTCGAGCAAGTTCGTATGGCATTTTTGAGTTGGTGTGCATATTTGGTTTGGAGCCCCGAGGGCTTGGGAGTAATTCGGAGGTGATTCAGGGTAGTTTTTCACCAAAAATCATAGCAGGTTTTCTGCAATTCTTGCACAGTCATTTATCTACACGAACGCGACCTTGTCGCGCGTTCACGATGACCGGTGCCCTAGCCTTCTTCACTTTCGCATAAAAACCATCACATTTGCGCTGTCTTAAAGATTCTCTTGCTTCGCGTTCGCGACCCATACCCTCGCGTTCGCGTAGCACACTGAGCTCCTTCACCGCATTCGCGTGTAGGCACATGCGTTCGCTTAGAACAACCCACAGGACCCCCACCAGTTTTCTCTTCGCGTTTGCATCATCCCATCGCGAACGCGATGCTTTATTTTTCCCCTTCATTGCAAACGCGACCAGGGTGTCATGAACGCGATGAACAATTTTGCCCAGTGATTTTATAACCTAAAAAAAATAGTGACGGATTGTTTCACCTAATACACACGAGTTCATCTTCTCCACAGCCCCTAAGCGATTTTCAGAGCTTTTCTTCACCAAGTCTCTTTGGGTAAGTATTAATTACCTCATTTTCTTCATCTTCCATCAACATCAATCAAATTCTTAGGCCTAAAACATGTGAAAATAGATAGAAAATTAGAGATTTGGGTAGAGTTAGGATTTTCAAATAATTCGTGATTTAGACCTCGTTTTAGGGTCGAACTTAAAAATAAATTATATATTCGGACTCATGAGCGAAAGGGTTATCGGAAAATGGTTCGAACCTCGTGTTTTGACCATATGGGCTCGGGGTCAATTTTCACTATTCCGAGCAGAATATTGTTGAAAGTATATTTAACCATCTGAACTAGTTTGTTAAGTAGTATTGATGATATTAAATTAAATATGTATAGATACGATTGAATTGGAGCCAAATTCGAAAGGAAAGGCATTGCTTAAGGATTGAGTTGGCCGTAAACGTTTGAGGTAAGTGTTTGATCTATCCTAGCTTGAGGGAATAGGAGTTGTGTATATTTGTTGTTTGTTATGTGTGGAGTCGGACGTATAGGCATGGTGACAAGTATCTATACATTGGAGGTCTAGCATGACCGTGGGTATTTGTTATACTTGTTTTTAAGATAATTTGGAACTCTTCAAAGTTAAATAAGGATTTCTACATAATGTGATGAGTTTGAGGATAAATTATGAAATATTAACACTTTAGAGCGTTGGCTCGAATGATAAATACTATTGAGTAAGAGATGAAAGTATTGAAAATAGCTGTGAATGATCCCTTGCCAGGATAGGTTAATATATTAAATATTTTCCTTGCCGGGATGTGAAAGTTATTGATATTATTTCCTTTCCGGGACTCAGTTGTTAATTGTATTATTCCCTTGCCGGGACTCAGTTGTTAATTGTGTTATTTCCTTGCCGGGATATTTCTTATTATTATTTATTTCTCTCGCCCGTTTGGTTGTGATTGTTGTTTGGGTAAGGAAGAGTGATAATGCACGAAGGGTTATTCCGTGCCATTTTTAATTATATTTGCACGAAGGGCCATTTCGTGCCATTTTTAATTATATTTGCACGATGGGTCATTCCGTGCCATTATTAATTATATTTGCGCGAAGGGTCATTCCATGCCATGTTTTAACTATTTATGCACGAAGGAACATTCCGTGTCATTATTGATTATATTTGCACAAAGGATCATTCTGTGCCATGATATGAGAGTTATTAGAGGGAAGGCACGAAGGGTGATGCCGTGCATTCTTTTTGATATTCTTTGGGTGAAGAAGAGAGTAAAAGCACGAAGATTGATGTCGTGCAACTATTGAATTTCTTATTCTTTGGTAGTTATTATTGTGCCCTCTTTCTTAATTACACTTACAGCTTTTATATTCGGCTTGTGCTCCCCATAGTATGTTTCCCTCCCTTCTTACTGTTAATTTGGTACTTCGTTTCTTTTTATTGTACATATATATATTTCAAACTGCACAGGTTTATGTGAGTGTTTGGTCCTAGCCTTATCATTACTTTGCCGGGATAGGCCAGGCACTTACCAGCACATGGGGTCGGTTGTGCTGATGCTACACTCTGCGCTCTTTTTGCCCAGATACAGGTTTCGACCAGCAACAGTAGCAGTAGTGCGAATGTTGGTATTTCGACCATCGAGACACCGAGGTAGCCTTGCAGGCATCCGCAGGACCCGTTGTCTCCTCTATCTATACTTTCAGACTGTTATCTCATTATTCGAGATATACAATTTTATATTTCTTTCCGACAGTTATGTGTAGTATTCTTAGCAGTTCGTGAGTATTGTGACACCAGTTCTTGGGTAGTGATTTATGTTTGGATTTCGGTATCACATCTAGTAATGTTTACTAAGTCTTCCGCTAAGTTAATTTATTCCGCTGTAATCATATTATTATTGCTATATGTTTTTAAAATGAGATTTTGTAAGAATGGAAAGATAATAAAAAGTTGGCTAGCCTAGCTTCCACTAGTAGGCGCCATCACGATTCCCGATGGTGGGAAATCCGGGTCGTGACATTTTTACGTTATATATATTCTTTACTTTTTCTAGTCATATACATAGAATATATATAATTATACATATATATATTAATATATAAATTATGCATATATTATACTTTCACTGATTATTTTTAATTTAAGTTGTTGGATGATAGACTATTTGGGTTAATTCTTCTGTCCTCTAGTTTCCTTAGGAGGAAATCATAAAGCAGCTAGTAAGAGGAGATCATAAAGGAGATATGATAATGACATTCTATCATTAGTTTTAGCATTATTGTCACTCGTGGGAAGGCTTTAGTTCTCATTGTGGTTATCGAGTTTTTATCCTGCTGTGATTTGCATGCGAAAAAACCACCTTCCTATCCGTACGAGGTAGGAATAAGATTGCCTACACTACCCTTCCTGATTCTTCCCAGTTTCTTCAAATTTGTATGTTCTATCGACAAATTTGAACGATAGGGCTAGAAGAATTGTTGGTATCACAGACCGACTCAGTAGCGTTTTATAATACATGTATTGAGAGACGAATTGCATGCTTTGCTTTCTTACAATATGGTTTTGTAATAGACTTAAGAATTTTATTTAACTGATTACAAAGGACAACCTTGTTATTCACGATGAGAGAGTATGATTTGAGCAATGAGTGGAAATGGCACACGGGGGACCATAACGCCTTCCAATAGAGGAAGGCTCTGTCTTCTACAAAACCAAAAGACACAAAAGACGTCCAATCTGTTTCACTAACAATAAACATAACGCCGCGAACGTTTCTACTAATTTACTCTACTCTTCAGTATTCATGCATAGTAACTACTAGCTGCTTCCAAACAAGACGGCATACAGTTACCCTACTGTGGCGGAGATCAACTAAAAGTCAACATCTTCCACATAGATGGCACTTTAGTAACGGTCAAACGAAGGTGGGCGTCCTCCCCTTTGAGGGCGGTCATAAGGTCCCGCTCTATCTCTGTAGCTTCTTCCTTCTCGGGCTGGCCCTCCAGCTTCATATCTGTCACCCACACCTCTCGGGCCTACATCCCTATCAAAACCTCTCTCTTTGCCATAACCATTCTGAGGGTAGCGGTCAGAACCTCCGTACCTGTTGCCCAAGCGATCGCCACCAAGAGGGTACCTATATATCAAAAAGAAGTCATATTACACTCAACACTAAACAAGAAAAGAAGAGGGGAAAAAGAAGATAAAAAAGCAGCACCATCTCAAATAATTATATTTCTTGGGGAGTTGGGGGTCAAATTGTGATACCACTGCATTATTGTCAGTTTTTATAAAGTACCTGTCACTAGTGTATCGATCACGGTTCCCGTATCTGCTGTCATAGCGCTCCCTATCAGCATAGTTCCCTCTATCATACCGGTCATCCATGTACCTATCACGGTCACCTCCAAACCTATCGCCACGTCCACCACCACCATACCTAGAATGAGGGGGTGTTAGTGGTCGAGCACCACGGCCACCTCCTTCTAATGGACAGTCTCTGGCCCAATGGCCAGGGCGACCACAGCTGAAGCAAGTGTCTGGCCCAACTGACCTATTACCCCCACCATAGCTTGCCCTGCCACCTGATAGGTAACCTCCACCATAGCCATGGTCAGGATCCTCACTTCCCATCTTTGGTTGGGCCTTGTTCACTGTGATTGGCCTATCGCCAAACTCTGCACCATCCATTTCTCTTATCGCGTCCTCCATTGCCCGGCGATCTGCATATGTTAAAAACCCAAATCCACGAGGGCGACCAGTGTCTCTGTCCAGCATAACCTATGGGACAAAAAGTTCAGAAACTAATGCCAGAAAACACACATCAAATAGAAGAGCTTAGTTCTTTGAACCCCATGATAATATATATAAGAGTGAGATAGTCAAACTGATGATGAGTATTATGTATCAGGATATTATCCTTTACTCTTTTCATCAAATACATCAAATGGTAAAACTAAATATCTGTAAGACAAAATGTTTTGGCTCCTTTCTTTACACTATTAGAAACTGTTCAACTGGCTTGGGTTGAGGCATAGCGTATAAATTGTTGGATCAATACATGTATATGAAAGCTATCTCAACCATCAAAACAAGAGCTTTCTTTCAGAACATTACAGAGGAAAACAAATTTGCTCAAACCCCGACCAATTTAAATACGGGGACTCAATCTATCACAATGGACCGTCCCAGAAAAAAAACTCAGTATCATAACCTTATTTCTCTCTGTCAATATCTGCAAAAATGATGACCTATCCTACACACATACCGAGATATGATTGGACCCAAGATACAATCAAAGAAGTCAAATAGAATGCTTCACGCTTTAAGTCAGAGATTGTTATCTAACTCTACAAATAGGCATGAAACATCAAGTGTAGCACAACTTTCAAAGGCTTTAGAATGATTCACGTTGGGCCCCTCATAATTGGTATACAAGATTAATCTTGGGACCAGAAGGAAAAGGAAGGGACAATTCTATCGTATTGCTTCCATCATTTTCAAGGTTATTTGCTCAAATACCTTCCCTTTCTGCCATGCCTCAACCTTCATTTACTGATCTGAAGGTGTTGACAAATTTCACGGTTTTGTTTACATGAAAGGAAAATATTGACTTCCCAGGAAAGTTATTCAGATTTTAGCCATTGTTGCAAAATCCTCAATCATCCTTAAATTATTAGCTTTTAATTTGTGCTTTCTAAAGCAACTGATAGTTATATTTTTGGTGCAGTAGAAATGCTGCATATTATTCGGATCATGTATTGAGATTCCTGAACTCCTTGCATATTTAAAAGACAGAAAGTCATTGATACTTTTGTACTCAGAAGTAGCTTCTTAGGGTTGAATTTTTATTTCTTTCAAAAGGTTTTTGAGGCTGAAAAATCAAAATTTAGCATTCAACTCCAGATTTTTTTTTTTGGAAACAGAAATCTTTCTTAACTTAATTCATGATAAAGACTTCAGTTCCCAAGTCACCAATTTTATAAGTGTGCATGCAGCAATGACACAAATGGTAGGCAATGAAAATAAGTTGGTAAAACCGACTGCTACATGTATTCTTAATCACATTACTAAAATGAAAATGGAGGAACCCAAATAATCATTTTAGAGCAAGGTCTAGGAATATAAAGTAATTAAGGATGATAATACATTTAAAATGGCAAAGGATTCTTACTTGGGCAGCAGAATCTGCAGTCCTGCAGATTTCACTCATCTGACCCCATTAGGTTGACTCAGATCAAATGTACCCAATGAAGTCGATGCCAATAACAGCAAAAACATAAAACAACAAATATGAAGGCATTCTAACATCTCGGATAAATTCTTGACAATGCCAATTGATCCGATTTAAGGCCATACACTTTCCTTCACTTATTTCAACCACTAACGAGTGCCAAGCAAATATATGGCAGAAGTATATCTAAGCCATAGGTGATTGACCATGCTGAGAAAGCTCAGCTGCAAGGTACCTTTTTGAGCTCTGTGTTAGATTTCCCAAAAACATATGCTATTATTTCAGTTATTATGCAAGACACTGATTTTCATTCAGCTAACCTTTCCAGCAACAGTTCAACTAATCTTAATTAAGAACATCCACCAACTAACGACATTTCAACTTCCCCTCTTCAGCTGTTGACTAGAAAGCCGTCAAAGAAGATGAAGCCGACCTTCAAAATCTTAAGCCAGCTCCAGCATATAAAATGCATTTCAAAGTGAACGGACAACTAAGATGCCAAAAAACAAATCCAAAGCAATATATCATTGACCATAAAAATCTGAAAAGTAAAACACTTCATTGTTTTCACTAGGTTGTTGGAAGAACTACTACTTTTCAGACTTAATGATTATGTCATCTTCTGATGCTCCAAAGTGGAAATGAACTAAGAACACTGAAGCAACAATCCAACCCTCAAATAAACAGAAGGTACCTAGATCTTATGGCTTTCAACATGTCAAAAATCGAGTTTCGTCTTGATTGTGGACATATAAAGTGAAGCAGGGTGTTGGATAAGTGCAGCTACAGCTTCAAAATTTTGTTCCCTGATTTTCTTCAAAACACACTCAAAAGAATGTGCAGACTACGAGCACCACAAACATAAGGAGGTGAAACAGACAACAATGTAGAAAGCTAACGGTCTCAATATCCTCATAGCATCTAAACCAGAAGCACATAAGTTGTTATGTTTCTCTTGTGAACTTCATGCACCAAGATCTGATGCAGCTTACAGTCCAAAGAAAATATCGAAGGAACAAATTTCCAAGGATCTCAGGGATCACAAATTAGCAAAGAAATAGCAGATTTGAAAAATCAGCTAATAAGAGAAAATGATTATTTCTCATGTTCCTTCCAAAGCACTTAGAATTCGTGTCTAATATCTGGTCCCTCGAACTAGGGAGTATGACACCAACTACTAGTAAAAAGAGCAGACAACATTTTCCAATCATATTCGTCTTGCAGGACGCCAAAACCAAGAGGTGCCATTCTCGGAAGCTGTCTGCCAACTCAACTTGAAGACATGTTCAAACTGGACACAAAGCATAGTTTATGCATTTGAAATTCATCTCTTGATGGATTGAATTCCCATTAAAAGCAGAAAAATGCATGATTACTTGTCACAGCTACGCATGATCGAAGCAACTTGCATCTAAAGCTAATTCTGCTCTCTATTCCCACATTTGACGCATCTCGCAAGGTAAAGAGGTCTACTGAACGTTAATGTCAGTTGACTGCTATGCATCTAACTCTGCATGAAGAAAATTGTCTTCAATCCGAAGCCAACATGCAGCAATCAAGCCATAAAGAGAAAGGATTTCTATTCAAACCATTCATACATGGACCCAGAGCTTTAAACCCAGAGCAAAATTTCTTAATCGGCTGCAATCCGCATCAAAAAGCAAACTTCTGGACAAATTATTTCTGAAATTGAATCTGATCTTCATCCAAATTACTCTCAAATGTTTCTTTAAAGCAAATCACTTTCAAATCTTAAATGCAATTAAAGGCCAACAGCCTTTTGTGAATAGTATGGCGAGTGAATAAAAAACAAGCTGCTGAGCAGATTCTAGTATCTCAAATGGTGCATTCCCACAAAATTAGCACATCCCGAAGAACTAATGACTTCCTCATACTAATCCATTTAAGGCATTTCGACTCTATAAGAAGCCAGAACCACAACAAATTGAGGAAAGTTAATAATAAGTAATCAAAGTGAGACAACTACAGAACATAACAAGACATAGTCCTCAACTTCAAGCAATCTAGGGGATTTCGAAAAAAAAAGACTGTCCCTGCCAATCCTTTCCACAGAACACAAACTATAAAGAGAACGAAGAAATAAAAATTAAAACAGAAAACCATTTTGATCTCATGGTTGATTTTTAAAACATTCCCTTTATATCTCACCCCAATTTTGCAGCTCCAGAGACAAGCTACAAGGAGCAATGTACAATCTGTTCCACAGCTATTATTGGATGTAGATAAAGAAGCAACACTTAGGCATCACGCTATAAAATAGGGCTGCTTTACATACCATGGTCAGAAATACCTTTTGTCTTAATCTAACTAAGCCAATTATTAATCACAAGACGCAAATAAAAGAGTTTCAACAATATAGATAACCAGATGGATTTTGAATCTTCTTGAGCCTCACTTGAAAATATCCCACAAAAAATAGACTTTTTATAATCAAGAAAAATACATCCCTTACTTGCAAGAACAAAAGGTCAATAGACTTCAATAAAAAACTCACAAAAAATTCTAAAAAGAACATCGATTTATTATTCTATTACCACAATTATCATATAAATGATCAATTTTGAGTTCCGAATTTCAAAGTCGAACAAGAAATTCAGCTACCCACAAACAGGCAGAAAATTGCCAATTAATGTAACAAATTGAATCAAATTCGAACGATAAACGGAAATACAAGTCAATTTTACGGAAAATAGCGGACCTGACAATCAACAATTTTACCGAAAGGGCTAAAGGCATCTTCCAGCTGACGTTCAGTGATATCTGATGATAACCCTCCTACAAATATTCGATAATCTCCCACCTTCCCTGACATCTTACGTCAACCAGTAATTCTCACGAAACCCTAAGATTGAGCAACTACCGAATTGCAACAGCCGAAACCCTAACCAGATTCTGAAAAGTACGTCGGAGATTCAGAGGAAAAAAAGATGCGTCGAACGTTGTCTCCGTTAGAAACCCTCAACTGCTCTCCTTTTTGGAGTTCTTTTTACCTTTAAATATGTTGCACCAGTATGTCCTCGTAGTTTTTAAGAATATCAAATAAGACCCCTGATTTTCAATATGTAATATTCCATCCGTTTCAATTTATGTGAACCCATTTGACTGGGCACCAAATTTAAGAAAAGAGATAAGACTTTTGATCTTGTGGTATAAAATGAAGCACCTCTAATTTGTGTGGCTATAAATCATTGCATAAAGTTAAATTATTTCCAAATAAGGAAACTGGTCATTCTTTTTGGCACGGACTAAAAAGGAAATAGGTTCACATAAATTGATACGGGGGAGTATAAATAAAATGTATAATCTAGATATCAACAGGTAGCAGTGGTCTAGTGGTGTAATTGTACCTTGTCATGCTACATACCCGGGTTCAGAGTTTTCTACAGGTGCAATTTGCTATTTTTTTATTTTTTAATTTAAATAAAATTTAATCCTTTTGCATTTTATATGCCGGAGCCATATTTCAAACGCAGTGGGTTCAAAATTCTAGCATTCCAACATTAGGTTTAGTAACAAGGTCTAATACCAAGAAATAGTGACGAGAAAGGAAAAGCTAATAAATTTTACCGTTATTACAAAGGGTAGGTTCATTTCTTTCCGATGAATCATCACAGGCAATGGTTACAGATCTTCTGTTTCTTCAGATGTTAAAAGGCTAATGATCCGAATAGTGATTCAGCTTTCATTTGTTTGCAAATCTTGCTAATTATATAAAATATAATGATAATTTTATCTCCAAGTAGTACCCATGTAAATGCAAGTTGGTCTCGTTAAAAAACTAAAAATAAGAAATTACGACCAATGGATCATTAAGAGAAAAATATGAACATAAAATCAAAATAGAAAAATTGAAGAAGGAAGAATGGTCTAACTTCTAAGGGAGAAAGAGCACACACAACGGAGATTTAGAGGGCATCTGTCATATTGTGGTAGCAGCGATTGTGGATCAATAGAGGCAGAGCAAACCCTTAATCTTTTTTTTTTCTTATTTGGGAATTTAAGTTTGTTGTTTGGAGTTGGAAGGCTTCTGGTCTTTGTTTATTAGAAAGAAAACAAGTTGTTGTGTTTTATTTATTAAATAATATTAGTGTAATGTTTGTTGAGAGGTGTCACGACCCTAGTTCACCAAGCATGAACATGACATGACGGCACCCAGTCCCCACGACTAGGTAAGCCTAACACGTTGCGGAATATACAAGTTTATGAACATTAAATAAGAAATAGCGGAAAACGATATAAATAAGAATGTAATATGTGCCGCTTGGCACATACACCCGTCAAACACACTGTATAAACACCACCAAGACCCGGAATCCCACGGGTAACACTGACTAAGAGAAATACAACTGTGGCTCTATGTGTAAAAAGTATCTAAACAACGAGATGAAGGAAAAACATATACTAGAACTATCAGAATAGAAGGATGGCCTCCGGATCCGCGGACGTAGCAAATCATACCTCGAGGTCTCCCAAGGTGCTGCTGAATCACCTAGTATGAGCCTGTCCCGATGTACCTGGATTTGCACAACAAAAGTGTGCAGAAGAGTAGCATGAGTACACCACGGCGGTACTCAGTAAGTGCCAAGCCTAACCTCGATGGAGTAGTAACGAGGAAGGTCAGGGCTCTACTAAGAGAAAACAATTACAAAAATGATAATAACAATAATAAGCAGTTTAAACGATAATAATTCCGAATGACAACAATAAAATGATTATTGCAACCGTCTACAATTAACTAACAACAAATAATAAACTCAATTAATAAGTCCAGGACCCGTGGGAATTGAACCCATAGTCCCATTAACAGTACCCTTGGGTCTCCGGGAATCGAACCCGCAATCCACATCTCAATAATATATCAATAGCTCAGGATCTCCGAGAATCGAACCCGCAGTCCCTACAAATAACTCAGGATCTCGGGAATCGAACCCGCAGTCCCTGCCAATAACTCAGGATCTCGGGAATCGAACCCGCAGTCCCTACCAATAGCTCAGGATCTCGGGAATCGAACCCGCAGTCCCTACAAATAACTCAGGATCTCGGGAATCGAACCTGCAGTCCCAACCAATAACTCAGGATCTCGGGAATCGAACCCGCAGTCCCTACAAATAACTCAAGATCTTGGGAGTCGAACCCGCAGTCCCTACCAATAACTCAAGATCTCGGGAATCGAACCCGCAGTCCATACAAATAACTCGGGATCTCAGGAATCGAACCCGCAGTCCCTACAAATATCACTTCGGGTCTCTGGGAATCGAACCCACAACCCTGGGATCTCCGGGAATTGAACCCGCAGTCCACCAACACATCAAATAAAGAAAACACACAAGGAGAGTATAATATGTTTAATTACAACTTCACCGAAACTAGTGCCAACTATTTATCAAGAAGTTCAAGTAAGTCAACTAGGCAATTAAACATGTTGAATCCTATCTAATCATGCTTTTCTAACTAATACCGGGTAAAGTAACGCTTTTATCACCTAAGAGCAGGAATATCACTAATCGGATAATTCAAGTATGGTGTTTGTTACAACAACCAGCGCATGTACACGCCCGTCACCTCGCGTACAAGGCATTTAAACTATCACATAATATCTTAGGGGTGAAAGTTCCCCCACACGAGGTTAGACAAGCCACTTACCTCGACTCCGGTATAAAACCGCTAAGAGACAACTCTCTTGCCGTGAATGTCGACCTCCATATGCATAGTATCTCCTTGATGAGACGAGAACAACACCGCAAAAATCACCTCAATCGGAGCTCTAGAACTCAAGATATGCCCAAAATACTAAACTTCTCGGTTTTAAACACTAACGAGGCCTATTTTTCGCTTTTGCTGATAATTTTCGCATAGGCGGGACCGCTTTTGCGGTTCTATTTCCGCTTTTGCGGTTCCGCATCCGCGGTCGAATTCCGCTTCTGCGGTTCTGACAGACACCAGTACTTTTCTCGGCACGGAAATGAGCATAACATCCTCATACGATGTCCAAATTCGACGATTCTTTTTGCTATGGCTCCGAAATTACGATACGGATCTAATGGTTCAAACAAAACTGAATTTGGAGATCATTTACCTAATATGGTATCCCTTTATGTTCAAAGAAGCAAAGGTTGAAACATCAAATAAGAGCGTGATCACAACCCGAAACACACCCGAGGCCCCGGGACCCCAATCAATCATACCAACCAACCCCAAAACACATTACGGACTTGCTCGAGGCCTCAAACCACATCAAACAACTCTAAAACCATGAATTACACCCCGATTCAAACTTTATGAACTTTGAAGTTTCCAACTTCTATTTTCCGATGCCGAAACCTATGAAATCGCATCCGATTGACTTCAAATTTTGCACACACGTCCAAAATGATATATCGAAGCTACAGAAACTTTCGGAATTCCATTCTGACCCTCGAATCAAAATCTCACCTATCAACCGAAATTCGCCAAAATACTAACTTTGCCAATTCAAGCTTAATTCTACATCGGTCATTACAAAAATATTCCGGACACACTCCTAAGTCCCAAATCACCTAACGAAGCTATCCGAACCATAAGATTTGCATTTTGAGTCCGATATCAAAATTTCCACTTCCGGTCAAATTTTCTCAAAAACCTTCAATTTTCTATCTTTAGCCAAACGACTCCAAAATGACCCACGGACCTCCGAATTCACTTCCGATCGCGCTCCCAAATCTTGAATAACCATACGGAGCTACTCCCAGTCTCGGAATCCCAAACAGACATCAATAACACTAAAATGCATTTTAAGCCAAATTGATGCAATTTCTTCTAAAATGCTATCTTCCATAATATGCGCCAAAATGCTCCCGGGTTATCCAAAACCCGATCCAGGCATACGCCCCAGTCCGAAATCATCATATGAACCTGTTGGAACCTTCAAATCTCAATTCCGAGGTCGTATACTCAAAATTCCAATCCTAGTTCATTTCTTCAATTTTAAGCTTTGGAAATGAGAATTTTCATTTAAATTTGACTCCAAACTTCTTGAATTTTAATTCTGACCATACACACAAGTCAATATACTTGGGATGAAGTTGCTCATGGCCTTAAATTGCTGAATGACGTGCCGTATCTCAAAACAACTGGTTGGGTCGTTAGAATCTCCCCCACTTAAACATACGTTCGTCCTCGAACGTGCTGAGAACTACACTGAAGTAGTCTGAAATCACTGGTTTAACATCTCATGCAACTTCCTGTGCTTCCACAACTCATTTGAGAACATTAGCTCGATAACTCTAAAGACATACTCCTTTATTCGAGTAAATAAGCCATTAGACCTAATTCCAACATCCGGAATTTCCTGCCTAGCATGTTTCCATCATACGACCACAATATCATTCTTCACACGTTGTACCCATACATGATTGCATAACTTTGTTGAATTCACACTTTGCATCACTTTACTCATGGGACCACAATAATATTCTTTAAATATAATAGTCGAAATTCCACAAATCCGATGCTCTCATTGCATCTCATGACCTACATGGGTCTTGCTCTAGCTTTTACAACACCGATACGACGGAAGAGATGTGCGGGAATTCATATTTAGTTGCCAAGTCAACAAATCATTCAGTATATACTTCTAACAAGATCCATCACCTTGTCCTAAACCAGAGAATGTTATTTTCCTCTATAATATACTTCATATAATCAGTTTGCACCGACCCCAAATCCCATAACCTCATCTCACCAAGTACGAACTGCTCAGGCGATAAGCCACCTCAGACATAATCAAAAGTCCTGCAAGATGACACAATGTGCTGATAGGCTACTAATTCGTACGTGATACAAAAGGAAGGCGAACACTAGAGAGAACTATTCAACTCTCACACTAACATGGACTTCCTAAGGAAAATAGGAAACAGAACACATAAAAGCAATTATGGACACTGAAATAAACATCACATTGTTGCGGCATGCAACCCGATCCCAACAATATACCCATGGCGGCGTGCCACCCTATCCAAATAATATAACACTCACACAAGGAGCCATACGTCGAGCTAAATAGCTCATCACATCAAAATGTTGAATATCGATCATAAGCATACTAAGGTGCATGATATCAGACACAAGGAAACATATAGCGCTATAGGCTACAAACTCAAGCACAACTGAGGTGCGATATAAGTTCTGAGTCTCAAGAGCCATCATGCTCATATAACATCACCGATGAGCGGAACCTCAACACATAAGAGACTTACCAAGCCGTCTCACAACTCATACGGCGCAATATATCTTTACATGAATTAACTAACCGCGAAATAAGACCGCGACTATCCCTCCACAAAGGGCGCATTGCTGGAAGAAACACAACCGGCATGATGCAAGGCTCACTTCCACATTTAAATCTATCCACCAACCTTAAGTCTATCCTGGTCGTGCCAAGCTAAGTCAATAATAATTCACAGGTCTATAACCCAATAAGCAGACTGCCCTCCAACATAAATTCTCAATTGAATGATATCACCAAAATCCTCATACTTGGTTTAAATTTCTAACCAATCAAGTGACTACAAGTCACACCTATACAATCTTCTTGTGGGTCAAGCTCCCACTATCTTTCGAATAATTAAACGGGCCTACACATTCAACCCACCGGCTGCACTAACACTGAAAAGCGATCAGGAGTCCCTAACCGGGATGCAAAGCCTTTCTCACAGGACACCGACCTCAAATGATACTAATGTTAATACCCATCTTACTCAAAACACTGAAACTCCTTTCCTGCTCATCCGAGCTCTTTATATCACATTTATTGACCAAACTGTGACCTTGGTCCTTACTTCAAATTTTATAATACTCACTGCACCCCACGTGCCGATATACGATACACACAATTTCCATCATAGCTCTAGAACTGACGATAGGCTAATACTTCATCATATAAGACCTTCCATTTAACTCACTACAGGAGAGCTATAACAACAAACGGTGAATTCTCATAGCCATCGAATATGCCAATATCTAAGTAGTGGTCCAAGCCACCATAACCCTTCCCGAGATCTGCCTACTCATAACAGGCCCCTAACAGACGAATACTTTAGAATAACATCAATCACCGCGACCGACAAGTCTCAAATGTACCGCCACAAATCACATGCATAATTCGATCACGTTGCATGAACCGATCATTGACACCAATACGCCAACTCAACTATGGTTGATCAATCTACTTCCTTCCAGGTTATCCTTGATTACCTTAGAAATGTTAATATCTTCCTTCAATACCTAACTTATTCCAACCGCACTTACCCCGAGTGACCTTAAATCATGAGGCCATGCTATCTCAAGAACGACGACCATTTCATGTCTCTCAAATACTACACCACAAGTCAAAACATCATAGATCGTTTTGTGCCTTTCTTCATAAGTTGCTTCAAAAGCTTGAGCCTTAACTGTACTTATAGACTCAGAATTATCAGGCACCACACTTTACCTCTTGAATTCACTAGGACCGCTATTGAAAACCATCCGATTCTAACTTGGCCCAGTACGCAACCAACTCTACTGAATTTCTTTATAACATATGAATACCCCCTCGATAAAGCACCCAGCGGAATCACTTCCCGCGAAGCCTGCACCTATACGAGGCATAAATCATGAATTTTTCCTCAAGTTTGAACATGAGCCAATAAGGCTAAACATAACATGCATTCAACAATACATATACTCAAATTACCACACATGGTCCTTTTCCCGTGGCTGCAATAACCCATTAATATGCTAGTATCCAGAATTCACGCAGGTAATTAGCCATGCGACCCAAATCATAAGCGGTGAGACTCTCCCACTAGCTCAAAGCCACTATTACACGACTCTCGAGCACATTAGAAACATTCACTCAAGTCATCTACTCTTATTCAACTGCAATTCACTTGAACCTATGAACATAATTACTTGCGCCCTATTAGCACTCTGACCCCATAGGGTATGACCTCATTCCAATACAACCAAACATCACCCCGCTCCATGCACCGAGCATTCTCTACCAACGACATCTTAAAACATACTATGATTCTCACACACCTACGAAGCACCATGTAGCCCTTGTCGAATATTTCCCTGCTGATAAAAAAAATGTAGAGTTTATTAGGGACACAGAAACATCCAAAGTCCCAAAATCATACCATACGAGCCTCAACTCTTGCCCATCCGCAAGTTTTCAAGAACTTTTTTTTTTTTAATAGCACCTAAATACATCGCAGGCCAAATCTGATATGACACATGACCCATAATTAGATCGTTGATAGTGAAATCCTTTCACTTAGCACGAAGCCTTAAAGATACATTTTGCTAATCCACGACAATAGCCTTTATCATATGTACGTCTTCATCATAAGACAGCCCAAGACATTGGTTTGGTACATGTCCTTCTTAAGACATTTAAACTCATTTCCCCCAGTATCTCTGCTGACTGAATTCTTCGCTAAATAGATATCTCATATGAACCATATAGTCTTTATTACCACTAACTATCTTTAGATCTACATCCACCTTGTGATTCTACCTTTATTGTGACGATTAGGCAGTTAAGTAAACCTTCTCAAGACCGTACTTATCAACCGAATGTCAGAACCTAGTGCACCCCCATGTGCACAATTGAAGATTTCTCAATTCTCTTGCATTATCGATATGGATGACACGCTGTAACAATGGTTGAGTAAATTCTTGACTCCCTTGAAGTCCCTCTACAGCATCATGAATCGTTGGCGCATACTCGATACCGAGCGCACAAATTTCAATACATGAGTGGATGCAAAAGAACGTATGACATAGGCTCCAACTGAATAAATGGCGCACGATAAGGAATTCAAAGAATTGAAGAGTTTCCTAAACGGTTACATAGCCCCTCGTAGATAAATACAGACGTCTCCATATAGATCAATGAGAATCTAAGTAACCGGTCTGTGTCCCGTGACTCCTATGAACCTAGAGCTCTAATACCAACTTGTCACGACCCTAGTTCACCAATCGTGAACATGACATGACGGCACCTAGTCCCCACGACTAGGTAAGCCTAGCACGTTGCGGAATATACAAGTTTATGAACATTAAATAAGAAATAGCGGAAAACGATATAAATAAGAATGTTATCTGTGCCGCTTGGCACATACACCCATCAAACACACTGTATAAACACCACCAAGACCCGGAATCCCACGGGTAACACTGACTAAGAGAAATACAACTGTGGCTCTATGTGTAAAGAGTATCTAAACAACGAGATGAAGGAAAAACATCTACTAGAACTATCAGAATAGAAGGATGGCCTCCGGATCCGCGGACGTAGTAGATCATACCTCGAGGTCTCCCAAGGTGCTGCTGAATCACCTAGTATGAGCTTGTCCTGATGTACCTGGATCTGCACAACAAAAGTGTGCAGAAGAGTAGCATGAGTACACCACGGCGGTACTCGGTAAGTGCCAAGCCTAACCTCGATGGAGTAGTGACGAGGAAGGTCAGGGCCCTACCGAGAAACAATTACAAAAATGATAATAACAATAATAAGCAGTTTAAATGATAATAATTCTGAATGCCAACAATAAAATGATTACCGCAACCGTCTACAATTAACTAACAACAAATAACAAACTCAATTAATAAGTCCAGGACCTGTGGGAATTGAACCCACAATCCCATTAACAGTACCCCTGGGTCTCCGGGAATCGAACCCGCAGCCCATGTCTCAATAAATCTTAGGATCTCCGGGAATCGAACCCGCAATCCACATCTCAATAATATATCAATAGCTCGGGATCTCCGGGAATCGAACCCGCAGTCCATATCTCAATAACTCAGGATTTCCGGGAATTGAACCCGCAATCCATATCTCAATAACTCAGGATCTTCGGGAATCGAACCCGCAGTCCACATCTCAATATTACATCAATAGCTCAGGATCTACGGGAATCGAACCCGCAGTCCACAAACAATATCACTCCGGGTCTCTGGGAATCGAACCCACAGCCCTGGGATCTCCGGGAATCGAACCCGCAGTCCACAAACAATATCACTCCGGGTCTCTGGGAATCGAACCCACAGCCCTGGGATCTCCGGGAATCGAACCCGCAGTCCACAAACAATATCACTCCGGGTCTCTGGGAATCGAACCCACAGCCCTGGGATCTCCGGGAATCGAACCCGCAGTCCCTACAAATATCACTTCGGGTGTCTGGGAATCGAACCCACAACCCTGGGATCTCCGGGAATTGAACCCGCAGTCCACCAACACATCAAATAAAGAAAACACACAGGGAGAGTATAATATGTTTAATTACAACTTCACCGAAACTAGTGCCAACTATTTATCAAGAAGTTCAAGTAAGTCAACTAGGCAATTAAACATGTTGAATCCTATCTAATCATGCTTTTCTAACTAATACCGGGTAAAGTAACGCTTTTATCACCTAAGAGCAGGAATATCACTAATCGGATAATTCAAGTATGGTGTTTGTTACAACAACCAGCGCATGTACACGCCCGTCACCTCGCGTACAAGGCATTTAAACTATCACATAATATCTTAGGGGTGAAAGTTCCCCCACACGAGGTTAGACAAGCCACTTACCTCGACTCCGGTACAAAACCGCTAAGAGACAACTCTCTTGCCGTGAATGTCGACCTCCATAGGCATGGTATCTCCTTGATGAGACGAGAACAACACCGCAAAAATCACCTCAATCGGAGCTCTAGAACTCAAGATATGCCCAAAATACTAAACTTCTCGGTTTTAAACACTAACGAGGCCTATTTTTCGCTTTTGCTGATAATTTTCGCATAGGCGGGACCGCTTTTGCGGTTCTATTTCCGCTTTTGCGGTTCCGCATCCGCGGTCGAATTCCGCTTCTGCGGTTCTGACAGACACCAGCACTTTTCTCGGCACGGAAATGAGCATAACGTCCTCATACGATGTCCAAATTCGACGATTCTTTTTGCTATGGCTCCGAAATTACGATACGGATCTAATGGTTCAAACAAAACTGAATTTGGAGATCATTTACCTAATATGGTATCCCTTTATGTTCAAAGAAGCAAAGGTTGAAACATCAAATAAGAGCGTGATCACAACCCGAAACACACCCGAGGCCCACGGGACCCCAATCAATCATACCAACCAACCCCAAAACACATTACGGACTTGCTCGAGGCCTCAAACCACATCAAACAACTCTAAAACCATGAATTACACCCCGATTCAAACTTTATGAACTTTGAAGTTTCCAACTTCTATTTTCCGATGCCGAAACCTATGAAATCGCATCCGATTGACTTCAAATTTTGCACACACGTCCAAAATGATATATCGAAGCTACAAAAACTTTCGGAATTCCATTCTGACCCTCGGATCAAAATCTCACCTATCAACCGAAATTCGCTACTAACTTTGCCAATTCAAGCTTAATTCTACACCGGTCATTACAAAAATATTCCGGACACACTCCTAAGTCCCAAATCACCTAACGAAGCTATCCGAACCATAAGATTTGCATTTTGAGTCCGATATCAAAATTTCCACTTCCGGTCAAATTTTCTCAAAAACCTTCAATTTTCTATCTTTAGCCAAACGACTCCAAAATGACCCACGGACCTCCGAATTCACTTCCGATCGCGCTCCCAAATCCAGAATAACCATACGGAGCTACTCCCAGTCTCGGAATCCCAAACGGACAACAATAACACTAAAATGCATTTTAAGCCAAATTGATGCAATTTCTTCTAAAATGCTATCTTCCATAATATGCGCCAAAACGCTCCCGGGTTATCCAAAACCCGATCCAGGCATACGCCCAAGTCCGAAATCATCATATGAACCTGTTGGAACCTTCAAATCTCAATTCCGAGGTCGTATACTCAAAATTCCAATCCTAGTTCATTTCTTCAATTTTAAGCTTTGGAAATGAGAATTTTCATTTAAATTTGACTCCAAACTTCTTGAATTTTAATTCTGACCATACACACAAGTCAATATACTTGGGATGAAGTTGTTCATGGCTTTAAATTGCTGAATGACGCGTCGTATCTCAAAACAACCGTTTGGGTCGTTAGAATCTCCCCCACTTAAACATACGTTCGTCCTCGAACGTGCTGAGAACTACACTGAAGTAGTCTGAAATTACTGGTTTAACATCTCATGCAACTTCCTGTGCTTCCACAACTCATTTGAGAACATTAGCTCGATAACTCTATAGACATACTCCTTTATTCGAGTAAATAAGCCATTAGACTTAATTCCAACATCCGGAATTTCCTGCCTAGCATGTTTCCATCATACGACCACAATATCATTCTTCACACGCTGTACCCATACATGACTGCATAACTTTGTTGAATTCACACTTTGCATCACTTTACTCATGGGACCACAATAATATTCTTTAAATATAATAGTCGAAATTCCACAAATCCGATGCTCTCATTGCATCTCATGACCTACATGGGTCTTGCTCTAGCTTTTACAACACCGATACGACGGAAGAGATGTGCAGGAATTCATATTTAGTTGCCAAGTCAACAAATCATTCAGTCTATACTTCTAACAAGATCCATTACCTTGTCCTAAACCAGAGAATGTTATTTTCCTCTATAATATACTTCAATTAATCAGTTTGCACTGACCCCAAATCCCATAACCTCATCTCACCCAGTACGAACTGCTGAGGCGATAAGCCACCTCAGACATAATCAAAAGTCCTGCAAGATGACACAATGTGCCAATAGGCTACTAATTCGTACGTGATACAAAAGGAAGGCGAACACTAGAGAGAACTATTTAACTCTCACACTAACATGGACTTCCTCAGAAAAATAGGAAACAGAACACATAAAAGCAATTATGGACACTGAAATAAATATCACACTGTTGCGGCGTGCAACCCGATCCCAACAATATACCCATGGCGGCGTGCCACCCGATCCCTGTATAAAACTCACACAAGGAGCCATACGTCGAGCTAAATAGCTCATCACATCAAAATGTTGAATATCGATCATAAGCATACTAAGGTGCATGATATCAGACACAAGGAAACATATAGCGCTATAGGCTACAAATTCAAGCACAACTGAGGTGCGATATAAGATCTGAGTCTCAAGAGCCATCATGCTCATATAACATCACCGATGAGCGGAACCTCAACACATAAGGGACTTACCAAGTCGTCTCACAACTCATACGGCGCAATATATCTTTACATGAATTAACTAACTGCGAAATAAGACCGCGACTATCCCTCCACAAAGGGCGCATTGCTGGAAGAAACACAACCGGCATGATGCAAGGCTCACTTCCACATTTAAATCTAACCTTAAGTCTATCCTGGTCGTGCCAAGCTAAGTCAATAATAATTCACAGGTCTATAACCCAATAAGCAGACTGCCCTCCAACATAAATTCTCAATTGAATGATATCACCGAAATCCTCATACTTGGTTTAAATTTCTAACCAATCAAGTGACTACAAGTCACACCTATACAATCTTCTTGTGGGTCAAGCTCCCACTATCTTCCGAATAATTAAACGGGCCTGCACATTCAACCCACCGGCTGCACTAACACTGAAAAGCGATCAGGAGTCCCTAACCGGGATGCAAAGCCTTTCTCACAGGACACCGACCTCAAATGATACTAATATTAATACCCATCTTACTCAAAACACTGAAACTCCTTTCCTGCTCATCCGAGCTCTTTATATCACATTTATTGACCAAACTGTGACCTTGGTCCTTACTTCAAATTTTATAATACTCACTGCACCCCACGTGCCGATATACAATACACACAATTTCCATCATAGCTCTAGAACTGACGATAGGCTAATACTTCATCATATAAGACCTTCCATTTAACTCACTACAGGAGAGCTATAACAGCAAACGGTGAATTCTCATATCCATCGAATATGCCAATATCTAAGTAGTGGTCCAAGCCACCATAACCCTTCCCGAGATCTTCCTACTCATAACAGGCCCCTAATAGACGAATACTTTAGAATAACATCAATCACCACAGCCGACAAGTCTTAAATGTACCGCCACAAATCACATGCATAATTCGATCACGTTGCATGAACCGATCATTGACACCAATACGCCAACTCAACTATGGTTGATCAATCTACTTCCTTCCAGGTTATCCTTGATTACCTTAGAAATGTTAATATCTTCCTTCAATACCTAACTTATTCCAACCGCACTTACCCCGAGTGACCTTAAATCATGAGGCCATGCTATCTCAAGAACGACGACCATTTCACGTCTCTCAAATACTACACCACAAGTCAAAACATCATAGATCGTTTTGTGCCTTTCTTCATAAGTTGCTTCAAAAGCTTGAGCCTTAACTGTACTTATAGACTCAGAATTATCAGGCACCACACTTTACCTCTTGAATTCACTAGGACCGTTATTGAGAACCATCCGGTTCTAACTTGCCCTAGTACGCAACCAACTCTACTGAATTTCTTTATAACATATGAATACCCTCTCGATAAAGCACCCAGCGGAATCACTTCCCGCAAAGCCTGCACCTATACGAGGCATAAATCATGAATTTTCCCTCAAGTTTGAACATGAGCCAATAAGGCTAAACATAACATGCATTCAACAATACATATACTCAAATTACCACACATGGTCCTTTTCCCGTGGCTGCAATAACCCATTAATATGCTAGTATCCAGAATTCACGCAGGTAATTAACCATGCGACCCAAATCATAAGCGGTGAGACTCTCCCACTAGCTCAAAGCCACTATTACACGACTCTCGAGCACATTAGAAACATTCACTCAAGTCATATACTCTTATTCAACTGCAATTCACTTGAACCTATGAACATAATTACTTGCGCCCTATTAGCACTCTGACCCCATAGGGTATGACGTCATTCCAATACAACCAAACATCACCCCGCTCCATGCACCGAGCATTCTCTACCAACCACACCTTAAAACATACTATGATTCTCACACACCTACGAAGCACCATGTAGCCCTTGTCGAATATTTCCCTGCTGATAAAAAAAATGTAGAGTTTATTAGGGACACAGAAACATCAAAAGTCCCAAAATCATACAATACGAGCCTCAACTCTTGCCCATCCGCAAGTTTTCAAGAACTTTTTTTTGAATAGCACCTAAATACATCGCAGGCCAAATCTGATATGACACATGACCCATAATTAGATCGTTGATAGTGAAATCCTTTCACTTAGCACGAAGCCTTAAAGATACATTTTGCTAATCCACGACAATAGCCTTTATCATATGTACGTCTTCATCATAAGACAGCCCAAGACATTGGTTTGGTACATGTCCTTCTTAAGACATTTAAACTCATTTCCCCCAGTATCTCTGCTGGCTGAATTCTTCGCTAAATAGATATCTCATATGAACCATATAGTCTTTATTACCACTAACTATCTTTAGATCTACATCCACCTTGTGATTCTACCTTTACTGTGACGATTAGGCAGTTAAGTAAACCTTCTCAAGACCGTACTTATCAACCGAATGTCAGAACCTAGTGCACCCCCATGTGCACAACTGAAGATTTCTCAATTCTCTTGCATTATCGATATGGATGACACGCTGTAACAATGGTTGAGTAAATTCTTGACTCCCTTGAAGTCCCTCTGCAGCATCATGAACCGTTGGCGCATACTCGATACCAAGCGCACAAATTTCAATACATGAGTGGATGCAAAAGAACGTATGACATAGGCTCCAACTGAATAAATGGCGCACGATAAGGAATTCAAAGAATTGAAGAGTTTCCTAAACAGTTACATAGCCCCTCGTAAATAAATACAGACGTCTCTATATCGATCAACGAGAATCTAAGTAACCGGTCTGTGTCCCGTGACTCCTATGAACCTAGAGCTCTGATACCAACTTGTCACGACCCTAGTTCACCAATCGTGAACATGTCATGACGGCACCCAGTCCCCACGACTAGGTAAGCCTAACACGTTGCGGAATATAAAAGTTTATGAACATTAAATAAGAAATAGCGGAAAATGATATAAATAAGAATGTAATCTGTGCCGCTTGGCACATACACCCGTCAAACACACTGTATAAACACCACCAAGACCCGGAATCCCACGGGTAACACTGACTAAGAGAAATACAACTGTGGCTCTATGTGTAAAGAGTATCTAAACAACGAGATGAAGGAATAACAAAAGTGTGCAAAAGAGTAGCATGAGTACACCACGGCGGTACTCAGTAAGTGCCAAGCCTAACCTCGATGGAGTAGTGACAAGGAAGGTCAGGGCCCTACTGAGAGAAAACAATTACAAAAATGATAATAATAATAATAAGCAGTTTAAACGATAATAATTCCGAATGACAACAATAAAATGATTACTGCAACCTTCTACAATTAACTAACAACAAATAACAAACTCAATTAATAAGTCTAGGACCTGTGGGAATTGAACC